>JAYRCB010000343.1:2121590-2161996 GCA_036026315.1 Trachelus stipa
TGTCACCTTCAGGTAGGCCTAGTGGCGCCATTTCTTGGTCAGGCCGGAAACTTATCAATCCACCCTCGTATATTATAAGTCAGTTACTCTCCGAATGACCTATAGGATAGAAATTACTGACGTTGGCATATTTCATAATTACAGTACTTTTTTTTTTAATTGACCTCCGTCACGCGTGGAACATATTTCAACGACATTCCATAAAACTAGACTTCGTATATGCAGTTCATGTACAAATGGAGATAGAGGCTAGACATACAATAATATATAATTACGATTAAAAATTTTTTAAATTTTTCTTCAATTTTGATTTTTGACAACGTTTATGGTAGTCATTCTGATAGATAATTTACGAAATTACGTTAAAACGTCAACAATACTGTTAACACGCGTGTCCTTGCCACAGGGATCTCACCCAGAACGTCATAGTGTCTGCTGATAAAACGTCTGAAAATCTTCGTCGAAAAAAGGAGACATATGATAATAAGAAAAATAAAAAATAATAATCTCTTCGTAGAGACAACGTAATCGTTTTATCACGAAGCATGAAGATTCGATTTTAATATGACGTAAATAACTGTCCGAGAAGCTCGCGATAACTCCACGATAAGTCTACGTAATTAGTCACTGCCAATTAACAACTGCTCAAACGGAAAACAACTGACTGTACTGAGTATATCGCGTTCACTGGTTGGTGCCTACACACATGATAGTAATTCTTCATGATATAAAAAATTCTCAAGCAATATCAACTTCATTATCCCCAATCAATCTTATTAAAAATTACATCAATTTTTTTCTCTCTACTAAATTCCTATATTTAACACAAGATTCAATTACGATAAATCCTATACATTACCAACCATAAATATTTTCACATAATCAATTAAAAATACCACACGTGTACCACTGCCTATAAATTTTTTTTACATACGTTCCTAAAGTCCACATTCGTCATGATCCACGAGTGATGTAAGTAAACAGTGGCGCCTACTACCGAGTCGACGTTGCAACCACATCCCCCAAGGTAAGATAACGATAACGATTTCCTGGAATCTGATGCTCGACGATACACCCCTCTCAGGATCCGTCATAAGTGCACGCATATGTAATAAAATATGAGAGAGTTTAAAATAATTGTAGTAAAATGCTAAGAAGTTAGAGAGAAAAAGAGAGAAGGGTAGAAAAGTAGCAGGCAAGCCAGCGCGCACTCAAAGTTTTTTATTCATCTTCCTCCATTTGTTTCGCGCGCGATGCCGAGGAAACGCTATAATTAGGCCGAAGATAAGGAGCGCCGCGTCCATCTGCAACAAAACAAGTTTTTGTAAATCATTAACGTATAATTTTAATTGCAAGCAGCGAGGAGTCGAGAATTAATTATGTTGATTGCGCGACGTTCTTGGTGTCCATCCATACGCTCCCTCCTCTCCCGCCACCCTCTGCTACCACACGGAGTTATCTTGTTTTCAACTAATTGTAAGTGGCATAGTTCAGCCCTCGATAAAAAGGCATCTCTCTCTCTTTCTCTCTATCTTCTTACATACATGTGTTTTCCATATAGGAATTTGCGCGCGTCATCCAATTTCGTATTATGACTGATAAGCATACTGTCCAAGTACACCAAGCGCACTATTGCATGTCTCCCTCTTGAGATCTTATTATTGGAATTTTCTTCCTGTCAGCAAACGAGTATCGTCAATTACAAAATTCCGATGTGTGACGTGCGCGAGAATTCCAGATACATATTAGCCGGCTTTATTCCACGTATGTATATCGGTATATGAATGCATGTAAATCGCATCGAAGAATCTACTGGGAATTCCAAAGGTTGCCAGGCACGAATTCTACTTGCACGCTCAATCGTGCCGGTATTCTTAAGGTGGAAACACGGAAGATGGTTGTACCGTTAAATTGTGGAGAAAAAATATTCATCTTGTATGCAGTATATATATATATATATATATATACTGTGACGTGATTTTTCGATTCACGGTCACAAGGCGACTCCGGCTACCGATACAGATAACGTTCTCGATTTCGGATTCCCTTCGGGTCGCCACCCTGCTCAGAAGCTACGCTCTCGGCTTGATTCGTATAGTAATGCCAATGCTCTCGAAAGATTTTATATTGTTTAGTTGAGGTCGAGGTGCTCGAATCTGCCGTGGGGAGATAGTCTCGACGTACCGAGTTGCCCGGCGGAGATGACCCGACGGAGACGTCTTCACGGATCGGCAGAAGCCGGGGTGAGATACCGGCGCCCCGCTGGAGATGGACAAAGGGCTGTAGAGCGGGCGGAGATAGAGTTTCGATAAGGTTAAGGGCAGGAGAGGAACCTCCTGCCCGAGTTAAGGATGTGGTGCCCAGCTGTCGCCCGATGACCTGGGGAAGCGGCCGTGGAGGATCTCCAAAAGTTACGTACCCATTCGCTAAGGAACGCTCTCGATTTGGTTTAAAGGGACGACTCGAGGGAAAAGGAAGAGTTATCGGCTATAAGGATCTCCACCAATCAGAATGATTAGTTCTCGAATTTGGCTACTGTCAAAGCAGTCTGTCTTGGGACACCGACCGAGGTGTCACGAACTGGCTCGCGCTTCCGTGCTATCCGTTAATAATTTTTCTAGCCGCTTTTCGATACGGTATAGAAAGTTCTCGCTCGTGTAGCTCTCGCGTTGCGTTCTGTGAGTGTTCAGGAGGTGCAGTGTCGTGCCCTAGTGCAGTGCCGACCCGAGTGTCCCCTGGATGCAGTTCTAGGCATCACGGATCAGCTGCACCAGCTCCGGTGAGTTCTCCCAATTTATTAATTGGTGAAGGATTTCGATTTGATAGTTCAGATTCTTTCTGTTACGTTCTCAATTCGTCGCTCTATGTCTCTCGCACTATTTGCCTGACTCTTACTCCGACCCTCTCTACCTCAATCTAGCAGCCTGAGCGGCCGTGCATTTCCGCAACCGGCCGCTCCCGTTCGTGCATTCAGTTGCGTTTGCTGATTTTACACGACCCCGAAGATCAGAACCTACGGTTGCGTTTCTCGATTTTACGCGTCCCCAAAAATCGACAAGATCGGGTAAGTTATCGTATTATCTGATAAGTTTCATCAGAGCTATCGTTTTGGTGGAGTTGGACCCGTTCCACCCTAACTCCCAGGTCATACCGACTCGTCAGTTCCCAGTGAAAAACAATTGACTGGCGCCCGCCTGGTTTACGGATGCATGAGCGAAAGGTGGCCGGCCGAAGGTAACGTAGGTTGATTCTCGAAGATAGTTCGTTCTCGAATTTTTCGTTATCGATATCGAGTTAAGAAAAAAGATGACATTACATACATACACATGTAGTACGTAGTACAGTATATAAGGTAGCGCATCCTGTTGGATGTTTTCATTCGAGGATGGTCCAAATCCAAGTTCAGTAGGATTTTGTAAATTGGATTATCCAGCAGTGTGAAAGGGTACGTGTGAAACAAGAGGATCAAGGATGCTGCTAAGTCGGTGATACCAAAAGACTTTGTCTTGTTACGGTACCTGCAACAGAAGCTGCCGTAGTCACAAGGGGATGCTGATTGTCGGTACAAGTAGAAATGTCGAGGGATTCAGTCATGGACTTGACAGACATTGAGAAAGGGAGTAACAAAACCTGAGAGCGAGGAGAGACACTCTCCTTGTGAACCTGCTAAGCCTCTGACTAATCCTAAGATTAGATGACTTGGACCGCCCTGTCAAAACTTGTCACCATGTCTCGGATTATGGAGTCAGTCTGGTGTCATCCTCGAACGGTTCCTTCGCACCGGAGTACCTAATCTTTTTTTTTAATACCTATATGTAACTGTATACTGTTATTTAATGATTTAAAAAATTTTATATAATTATATTTTATATTTATATCCCATGTTGACAACTAATTGTAATTTGATTTAAAAATGTCTTTTTACCCCAAAATCCAATTTTTATATGACTGAACTAGACGATTTTTATGACTTTATCGGCAGTCTCTAAATTGTTCTCGATCTTTTTCTAGCCCTTCTGTAGACGTCGAGTAGGAGTTCTGACTGGTTGGGGTAGCCAGAGGGTTTCCTGGGGTGGGTATGGCAAACACAGAGTGTACAGGGGGTGGCTTTTGATGGGCCGACGTCGTTGCCTCGTATATCCAAGATGCCGTAGTACGTGTGCGCGTGGATGGGGCTTTAGTGGAGGGTGCTTGGATATCAGCCACTATAATATGCCGTATAGTATAGTTGTATGGGATCCTCCCGAAACGTCCCTCATATCTCTCACGCTTCGCGGGTATTTCTATGGGGGAGACGCCCGTCTAATTTCCTGTCCTGAATTTCGAACGAGCGCGAATTTGCACCCTTGAGTTCACGCCAACGAGGTCCTGTAGCAGCTTGGACAAAATGTAAATGGGCATACCCGTTTGAAATATGCTCGGTGACGTTTGGAAATTTGGAAAAATATTATTTCCTATACTCCCCTTCGAGCCTATGGGAAAATAAGAGTCGTAGGAGAGAGCTAAAAATTACATAAAAAAAATTTATCGACATGATCAAACTGATAATCGAATCTTATCAAAATTTTGGATACCTGATCTATATTATTACGACGTAAAATTTTTATTTTAATAATCCAAATAACGTATACGAAAGCCAGTACTCAAAGAGGCGTGGAAAATAGCCGAGAAAAATCTATGAAAAGCTCAGGCACCATGACGACACGACATATTCAGTACTAAAGTACAAAGCAGTCCTACATGGGGTTCCCATTATGTGATTGTTATGAATTTGCTATTAATAATAAATAAACAAACATAATAGGGGGTCCGTCTCGGTGCGTTAACTTCGGGATGCATCTGGTTCCTTCGTCCTAGCCAATTCGGCATCCCTTGGCATGGCAAACAACTTCTCATGCTACAGACCATCCGCCGTCCTATTGGATAAACGCAGGAACCATGGCAGCTCGCGATTCGTCCACTGCGCCACAATGACGGTTACAAATCATTCCCTTATGTCTGCTATCTATTATGTCATGATCCCTCTTTTTTTTTCATCCTGCCATCATTTCGATACGAGTATAAGGGGAGCGAGAGACCTTTAAATTTGATTTGTAAATCGCTTTGCCGCATAAGTACGTCGAGGCAGCCATGCGCGATCTATGGCGAACCAAATATTTCCATAAGTGCATTACAATAAATGTTTATGGGTTAGGATTTATGTACGCAGGATATACCCTGTGTAATTTTTGTGCATTTGACCAATTAGACGTACCACGTGAATAAAAATAGAGACTATATTTAAAAAATTTTTCGTCAATATTATTTGGCTAAATAATACAGAATTTTATCAAATTTAAATAAATATTTACCCATAACCCTGTAATCGGCGCAGTACCAGTTTTGGGTCTTGTTTCACGAAGGGTCCTGTAGGACTTTTCTGATGTGCAAACCAAAGAAAAATAAGCATTTTTCGTGCTCCAAATTCGAAGGACAAATTTGACGTGTCCACAGTTTTGGTAAAGCAAAGTCGTAAAGTCAAGTTTACACGGCGGCTAAAATGGCCTTAGAAAATTCTGTCGCTCGGTCGGTTCTTATCGTTTAATCCTGTTTGCAGGATGATCCTTTCGTGGGTAACGAATGTTTGATGTTTTAGGATTGGGCGCGGTCGAAAGATTTTGCATTTTTCTCCAGTCGCACGCCCACCGTACCTGACCGCTGGGCGAAATAAAGGATGTTCCTTGGTAACAGATAATCCTGAAACTTTGCCAGGAACGAAGAGAGGAACCCGAGGAGAATCTCTTAGCTAAGTAACCCAATAGTCAAAAGCAAAAATTGTCCTCTATACCCAGATAAGTCCTTGTACCTACTTATAACGGCTCCGTGTCCGTCAATTCGAAATTCGAATTTTCTCATAGCTCACCTGCGCACTTTTCTTCGCTCTTTCGTCCTCCCTTCTTTACCTACGACAAGACCCACCCCTATTTTGCAAAACTTTGTATCCCTTAAACGAGACCCATTATTTTCTTAAACTGTAGGCGTGTCGCGTAACTATGGGTCCGGGTGTCCTGTGGGAATGCGGATTTTCAAAGTTTCGCGAATTCTTTGCGAATCGCTCGTCCACCGTCACGGGATTAAAATCCGTGCGAATTCCTCGACGTACGTATATAAGCACGAAACGAATATTTGTAGGATTTTTTGAAAAAAAAATTTTGAAAAATAAAAAAATTACACCCCCTGTGCAATTTTATTAAATCAACATAATATTCTCCGTGCAAAATTCTACTCCTTAAGGAGATCCTAGAAATTTCGTTTCTTGTTCTGAATACTAATTTCGTAATTCTGGGCTTGTATGGGCTTGAAGTGCGGGTAGCTGGAAGATCGAAATATTTTCCGTTTATTTAACACCCTGATGCAAAAGGGGTTGAAGCTAACTGGAAGGAGACTCGTAATATCCTCATCTGCCATTTTGAAGGGTGCTTCCATTACGGGTAGATTTATACCGTAAAATGAAGTGGCCATTAAGGGAGGTTTAATCTGAGTCGCGAGGCGAAGATACGGCTAAACGCTACATTGAGTAGCGACATTAAAAACATTAAAAATGTCGTTAGCACGTTAAGAGCGTGAAAAAGCGTCGGCACGAAATATCATAAGTCTACCTGCCTCACGATAAGAAATCTAAATCGCTATGAAGCACCTTCCCCCCCTAAGCACGCATAATTTGCAATAATTATTTGCACTAATGCAAAAGTGCACGCACTGTTGCCAATCTTACGTAAATCATATACTCAGCATTTTCACTCGGCACAGAAACAATCCCCATTAGAAATGCAAAATGGCCACCAGCTTCCATTATAGGAAAACGTATAAAGTTTACGCTCGAAGGCATACGAATAAAATAATTTTTTCTCTCCCTTCGTCCAGAGCTCCTCAACCCACCCGATTCACAATACTATTTTCAGCATTAGTCTGACCCCGAAAATCACGTTAAAAGTCAATCTATTAGTGACAGTTTATTAAGCAAGCAAAATACCTCCCCTCCCCCCGCCGTTTCACCTACAGCCAGGTGATCTCAGAATCCGCGGTAGCGTCTATCATCTCGCCGCTACGGCTAATTCCATCTTAAATACACTCTAAATCTCTGTCAACGTGCCTGACTGCGACGCCATGACACAAAAGCGTTGACTGGAGTTTAGGAGTCGTTTAACTTGACTCGGAGTCAATTCGACGTCGTGGAAGAACGAGAGGGGGAGTCACTCGAGCGTGAAACGCCAAACTAAACGGCGCTTCAGGGTCTAAATATGATGGCTCCAGTGGACTTATATATATATATATATATATATATATATATATATCTATACGTATATGCAGTCTATAGGTGCATATACAGAGAAGAAATCGCAAAAAGGGCATAATGGACCCCGTAGTCAGATAGGTGTATATAATGAGGTTACCCCCGAGGGTGGTTATAGGTAGAGTGCCGGGGTGGTGGGAAGGGAGGAAAGGAGGGGGATACCGAACGCATCTGCCCCATTATGCTGCCCCGGGATACTCCCGAGACCATTAATCCTCGCTAAACGACAGCCATTTTGTACCTAAACTGGATTGCCAACTCACTAACTGGTTTTGAGGACGCTTAATAGACTGCTTGGTAACCTATTATGGTGGTACCTCGTGTTTTCGGTGTCGTTCCACTTGGAGTCGTCGCGAGTACTTTTCTATGCTTATACTTACGTTATATGTATATGTATATATAACGTCTTTGAGTTACTCTATGGAGAAATATAGAATAGTCACTACCGAAGTAGCACGGTGGCACCAGAGTCCCCCTTTCAGACAGCCGCCATCATTTATTGGCTTTTCCATGGAAATCCGACGTGCCAATGTAATTGACAAGAATCGACGACGCGTTTTATGCTCGAGCTTGAGTAACGGGAGTATCATTGTTATCGATGGTGTAAAAAAATAATGACTGCTGATTAGAGCGAAAGTTCGGTCGTTCGAGGGAATAATTTATTGATACACATATATGGAAGATGACTGTATCAGATGAACGCTATTGAAAATAATTGTTATCCTTAATGATTTTTAACCAGCAAATGCCAGGACACCCCGTGGCTTTTTCTTTCGGCTAGTTCTAACGAGATTTAGTTAAGCAGCTTGACTTGGGGGCTGAAAATTCGAAAATCTCGTCACCCTCAGGAGTCTGCTCCCATGGGAATTTACCCTTCAGGTTCAACTTTGGAGTTAGCCAACCACGGGATTAGCTTAATCCTAAAATATTACTTATCCACGATAAACCCGAAATATTGTATAATCGGTCTGTTCTACGAGATAAGAATTATTAATCAATTTCACGAATACATCACGAATTATCACGAAATAAAAGAATTGTTCGATATAAATAAATTTTGTCATTCCAATAAAAATAAAGTCTTCGCGGACCGGCAGTCTGAAGTTTCGTATTTATCTCCTTGTATTTATGTGCGCAATAGCATCCCTCTGGTTACCATAAGGATCGAGGCCACCTTATACCCCCCCTTACTCCGTACCCCACAGCAAGCACCCCCGTCACGAGCACACCTTAAATCATAACTCGAGGAATATATTTCCCACCTTTTTCCTCTCTTTCGCTTTCGCTCTTGCGGCTATGCTGGATATACATATAAATATAAAATAAAGATCAGCTGGGTATATAGATAACTATATTCGCGTACTCACATGTCTACCGACACTGTAATACGGTATCATTGCGATATAGATATATATATCCCACATACGTGTGAATCGTGCACGGTCCATACCACCTCTCTCGCACCTGTATCTTACTTTTACGTAGACAAAGACAGATATAGAAATATATACCTCTCTGCCACCTATATACATATTTCTTTTACCAACAATCTGGGCTTTCTTACGCCCTACGGTCGAGCGTCGGCATATCGAATCCCACTCATGGACCAAGGAAGAGGCTGCAAGGTATAAGAAGAAGGCTGAACGACGAAGACGCGGACGACGAGGAGGATCTGGTTGAGGATGAGGAGACGGTACCGTGAAGTAGAATAAGAAGGTGAAGTACTCGGGAAAGGAAGAAAGAGGACCAAGAGGAGCAAGAAGATCTGCAGGAGGTTGGTTGTTGTCGTGGAGGTTGGAGGTGGGAGAGATTGAAGGAGGTAAGGAGAACTCAGGGAATCGCCAGGAGATGCGTGTATGTGTGTGTATACATATATATAAAGACTTCCTTTGTATACACTGGTCCAGGGCTACGCACACGTGGTCCCAGGAATTGAGTCGTCAGTGGGTTTTTGCTGTTCGCCAGTTGTAAATCGCGAGAGAAGGCCGCTCCGGTCGCGCGCGACTGTTGTCTCGTGTTTTATGACGCGAGATCCCATTGGCCTTCTCGTTCTATGGCAAAAGGGGACTTGCGAGTACTGTCCAGGACTGCTACGGAAAAGGATTCAATTTTTTTTTTTTCTTATTTATGTTGTTATACCTGCATAGGGATTCAGGAAGATATGATCGTACAGTAACGTGGTTTGTACCTGTACTGGAAGATGCTGAGCTCATGTGGGTTATCAGAAAAAAATAGAGTGATTTGAGAATGTTTGACGTACTCGACGGTACCTGTATGTCGTATAGTGTAAAATTTTTATAAAAAATTAATTTGATCATTTATTGGTTAATGGATATTGTATTAATAATTAATCACGTTGAAATAAGACTTTGAGATTATTGTGTCAGGGTAAACGGGACTTGTGTATAATTATTACTACTAGTAAACTCGTTCCGTTATTATATCCATAGGCGTATGCTTTCAATTGCCTTACTTGAGAATGAGCTTTAATTAAATTTGCAAAATATTTAATTATTCATAATTTTTATAGTGCCTGGTTTTAACGAAGGATAAAAAATTAAATTTTCGTCATTGCGATTTTTTTGGAAATTTTTAAATCTCAAAATTTTCATCCGCAAGGAAGCTAGTTACGGATAGGTGATACTATACGTGGCTGGAGTCAGAGTCAGGGTGGCACGAGGAAACTGCGGGGAGAGTTTGAGGGAGTGAGAGAGTTAGTGGGAAGATGAGCAATTTCTCAGGAGTCGCTATAAATCCAACCTCGGATATTAATAATCTCTTGGATGGCGTCGCAATTCCCGTAGGCGTCCATCGGAGTACAACCCCAGCCCAATAACCCGGATTGCCAATCAATTCGCGCATCGCGCGCCCGAGAATTAGACAATTAGGAGTCGTCACGTTCCCCGAGTATCACGAAGCGCCCCACTCCTGTTTTACTTTTCATCCCTACACATCCCCACTCCGACCTACCACCATAAGCGGCGTAGGGGAGATCGAACGGAAATTTTAATTTCCCAGCGTTCTCATTGGTCGACATAGATTATAAACCACGCCCACAGTCGCAACGCCTGTTGGTACCACGTAGCTTCTCGCATTGGCTGACGGGACCCGGCTTCGTGTTCCTCGAGTTTTGCGTGGGCGGCGCACCGTAGACGCACCCGAGCGAGGGTCAGGCTTTCCGTTCTCCGAGCTACGAGCTGGTAATCAGTGCCGTTTCGCGGGAGTAGCGGCCAACACGCGATTCCGCATCTGACCCTTATTCCGCGTGCGCGCGCGCGCACGTAACGCAATCGCGACGGCTCCGAATCTTCTAAGAAACATCATAAGAAATTGCTATCTTATCGATTCCGGAACCATAGATCGATAAGAGGTACGTGGGTGCATTGGTGACAGTGCAGTGTGTTCTTCGGAACGAAAAAGTCCTAGAAAACTTTCTAGGACGTCCTGATTAATCACCGCAGGATATTTTGGGACTGGTGAAGGTCGCAGGGAAAAACTGGGATACCGGAAGTGCAGAAGAAATTTGATAGTGGCTCGAGAGACTCTGATAGGAAAATATATCTTGTAAATCTGTAAGATCCAGGATGATCCTGAGATGCTGTCCAGGGTCGTGGACCTTTTGAGGACTCTACCGCGATGCGACGGGATTCTTTCCTGCCTCTTCGCTAAGTATGGTAGCGTGTCGAGTTGAGTCGATAAAGGTATCAACGTGTCTAGACTTCCAGGATTAGCGAGAGAATAACTTTTCCGGATATACGTTTATTCAGCCGAGAAGAGTCCTCGAGGATCCTTGTGTACAAGATCAGGTGTACCAACTTGAGATTAAAAGTAGAGGCCAGATTGGCTTGTTCTTCGATGACACTTCCCAAGACGAGATTGGTTCGGACATGATCAGGCACCTTACACGGTCTGAGGTCACAAGGATCATAGGACTGGTCTAAATGCATGGCCTGCAGCAGCCGAGGAATGCACTTCTTCGGTTGACCATCAGCGTAAAGCAGTACCGGAGAACCTGACCAGGTATACAGGTATTCCTAAGATAATCAAAGGCTTCGTGCCATGAAGTCCTAGCTAAGGAAGATCCGGGAAGATCGAGATGAGTAGCGGCGAGGGAGTGGTGATGCAGGGGACCGGAAGTGGCCTCTCGGAAGACGTTGACATGGCGACACCAACTTCCGCCTCTTCGAATCTCAAGCCAAGAAGCGGTAAGATCAGCTTCAGCGTGGACTCGCTCCTGAGCGGTACCAAACGTTCGCCAGCTACCCTGACAAGGCGAGATTCCGATGAGAGGATCGAGAGAATCGAGAGGATGGATAGAATCGACGTAGAGAAGACCTTGGACATGGAGGCCAGGTACAGGGAACTTCTGGTGGAGCAGCAGCGACTTCAGAGCAGAGAACTCCTGGCCAGACTGAGTCCTCACGGCCTGGGTGCTTTCGCCAATCATCAACGAGCCGACCTGGCCGATCCACGTCAGGTCGAAAGAAGGGAGATCCTTACCGTTAAGGATTTCTCTAGATCAAGTCAGGATAAGTCTTCCTCGCCGATCAGGATCGACCTGGAGCAGAGGGATCGCGGCGCAGGATCACCGAGTAGGATGAGCGAGTTTCAAAAGGAGCGCCAGGAAGAGGAGAGAATCGTCAATCGGTCTGTATCGCCGATCCGACGAGAATTCGACGAGAGGAGCGACTCCGAGGCTAACAGATCTTTGGAGGGTGACAGGACGACGGACCACCTGGACGAGGATCAAGAAATAAGGAGCGTCGGTCACTCGGAGGATCTTAATGTGATGGACTCGGACTGCGAGCTGGAGAAAGACCTGGACTCCAGTCAGGAGAAGGAGAAATCAAGCCCAGTAGTGCCTCAACCGATACACCCTGGAGTGCAGAGGCCTTCAGGAGCGTACCTTGGGGCCCCTGGGGGTCCTGGATGGAATCCTGCAGGATTTCCGCATTCCTTGGCAGGGTTCGCATGGCTGCCCCCACCTCCGCATCCGCACAATCCCCACGGACACCTATACCCACCTCACGGTGGTCCTACCAGTCCTAATGGTAAGACAGTCCTTTTTTTTTCAAATTCATTTTACCTGTTCCCCCATCATTAATTACCCCCTCTCCATGCGCTTTGATACAATACCGCGTAATTATTGTTGGATAAAAATGATATACACAAAAAAGCACCAATGACATCGATACATCAAAAGAATTTAATTCGATTAAGAATATTTTCAGGTCGTCAATTAATATTATCCTCTGTTACATCTCGAATAAAAGTTTCAACGATCGTAATATACATCTGTTTAATACGCAACGATGTCAAAGTAATATTAGACATTGAAATTTACATACTTAGCATCGATAAACCGAACGACTGCCATGCGCCAATGAATTCCACGGCATTAGGGAGCCACATTAATACGGCATAACGTTATTTTATCCACGGTACCTCGGGACGATCATCAATATTCATCGATCATTATCATTCAGTCAGATCTGCGATTTCACAGCGGTCCCCATTACTCTTCTAGACCTTTCAGCAATTAGCGAAGCTTTCAAATAAATCGAAAATCCAAAAGAGCACCATTCTCTCGCTATCGCGGCTAAATTATTGGAATTTCATAAATCATAGACCAACGCAAACTGATAATTGCTATTTCAATCGGCCTTATTAAATCACAAGCATCTAATTGATTTACACGATTGATCAGATTCACCGTGACAAAAAATTCGTACTAAGTAAACCTTCCAAACGGTATACCTACACAGATATACATACATACACACGTATCCCTATACACCTATATAAACACTCCCATAGATCGACTCAAAAGGACAGCCGTACTCACAAGAGAAAAGTCGCGCTAATCTCACAAAGCACGTATCACCCAGGCAAGGGTTAACCAAGCCATACCTACGAACAACTACCTCAACGTGGTAATACGTGGCAAAGTACAGCCACTCCGTAATGAGAAACTCGTGCTGTTTCCGAGAAAGAAATCTCCGGCCATTACGGGATTCTCGACGTATAAAGTCCGAGAAGGTACGCTCTGTCTCGTACGTACATATATACTCTAACCTCCTCGTTCAGAAGAATCGCATCTCGTTGGAGTTTCAGTTCCTGACGTTCGTAGACCGTGGAGCCACTTGATAGAGTCATACATAACACGTAGCATCCATAATGCATTCAACCGTCATAAAAACACCCTCCAGTTAGTTTGGTTCAAACGCGTGAAACTGGATGCAGTTGATTTTTCAGCGAAGACATATTTTCTTATCACTTTTTATTATACCCTTGTGTTTTGTCGAACACGTATATCCGCCATTAAGAAATTGTCGACGACCATAGATACTGACGATCGTTATGGCTGCGATCGAAAAACTTGGTAGATACATAAATATACAGTATGTTGTGTGTATACATATATATATATATATATGTATGCAGGTACAGGTGTCTTGGAAAATCGATTAGTACCGAGGATCTCTTGGCTTTATGTATAAGGGAGAAAGAGTAAGGTAAAAAATTTACTAGTTCGTAATCCCTTTGAGTGATATATCGGAGAGAGACGGGGTAGAGGGGATTAAACGAAGTGGGTATAAGTTTAAGGATAAATGATCTTAACCGCGGAAAAATCGTGGGTATCGTCACCGACGCCGCGGATCACGTTCAGGAAAGAAAGTCTCAGATCACGGATATAAATCACCGAGTGGAACGTAGAGAGACGCGCTCTCGAGCACACGTTGCAGTACTAGTTGCAGCGAGTGCACGGGTGGCTGAAGAAGAGGATTTGTAAAAAAAAGTGGTGCCAGCTGAAGAGCAGAATGGAGTGTATGTATATATAGGTGGTGTAGAGAGAGAAAGAAATAAAAGATAGAGTCGAATAAAGGAATCGAGCAAGTGGAGTTACAAACGAGTCTATACCTAAAGGGGTAGTCCGAGTTCGTTAATTTTGAAAAAAATAATATAAAAAAGTAACCTAAGAAAATAACAAGTTCGTCCGACACTACTGTTAGGATTTTTCATCCACTCGATTAAGCATTTGACGCTGGGTTGGGTATGAATTTCGATTTTTTCGAACGAAGGTGAGGTTTTAAGGTGAAACGGGTTCGCAGCATCCCCACTGTATGGAACTTTTTGAAAATTATCAATCCAGACATCATTTATAACGCTCGGGTGAACCCGCTTTTATCTTACGTTTATCTCCTTGTATATACCAGGGACGAATTAACGATGTCCGGGAACCGATCCAATAATGTTGTACAAAATATTCCAAACGATTCATCATCCGCCGGACATAATTATCCGGATCGAGACGATCGAGATGCTGAGATCGACGGTTCGATGGACCGACAGGAGGGTCCGGATTCTCTTGCTACTGAATGAACTGTATCTACTCGTTCCGCTTGTTTCAGACTCGAATATGGATTTATTCCTTCGTTAACTTATATATGGACATACAATCATTTCTATGTGATCCGATACACTTGCCGAATCGTTTTTTGCACGATATATATCTGCTCGCTGTTTAACATGGCGATTAACTATTTCAATCTATTTTATTAGACATGGTTTATATATAGAGTGGTAATGAATAATTAGCGATATTAAATGTTTGAATAGTTAATCTTTTAGCCTGTGGGAACTGTGCTCGTGACTGATTCAAGTAGTCACTTTATGACTCTCGTGACGGACGTAGTTAATTAGTATGTCGAACGTGGTATGGTTAATTAGAATGAAAGACTTGAAATTTTAAATAGCCTAAATAATAATAAAAATTTATTAAAATTCATATTATTTTTATACAATGTTTACCATTTAGCTGATATCATTTTGAAATTATATAATACGCAGATTCGTATAATAATGGGATTTTTTCATTTCTTCGCTACTTTATTTTATAGCGATTCGATATTATAATATTGTCGGTATACTCGGGATAACGCTCGAAGGGGTTAATGGGTGAAAATTTTTTATTTTTATATCCGTTTTTGTCTTTACGTCGGCTTAAGTCAAAAGATTGATTCCTCGTATCGTCCGAAGTTGTGGAAGGCGTATCAGGACTCGACTAACAAAGCCGATAGATCCATCGTGACTCTACCTGTCCTTATACGCGACATTAAAGACACTCTCTCGAGATAATTTGTATCCGAGATGAAGGAAGGTCCCGCAACACGAGGATGCTGGTTACGTACTGAACATTGCTCCTAGAGGTAATTAACGGGAATTAATTAGCAACCGAAGAAAAACAGATTGATCGGTTATGTGCGTTGAATAATTATAGACTCTGTATATATTTACCCGTTGGCTTCTCTTGGTCGAGGATCAAGAGCCGAAAGGGAAACAAAGTATAAGAGGCTTTACCGATGTACCGACCTATCGGTACAGTCCGACAATGGTCTCCGCTTCTTTTTGCCGTATTCGCCGATCGTTAATTAGCGGCTCGTTACCGACTCTAATTTGGAAATCGTTCTCCTCCTGGAATATAGCTTCACGCATGGTGACATAAATAGAAACGGAGTATTTCTGTTTAATCTCTTTTTTTTTATTCTAAAGAACCACTCCCATGATACCAATATAAGTGTCCGCATTTACGATATGCCAATTACGTCATTGATCTCGATTAAATTGATTTCCTCCTGAATAAATTTACGTCGAAATCACACGTCGATCGTGTTTTTCACAATTCTTTATGATTTTTAGGTGATCTAAGGTTACCAGGACCTGGACCAGGGCCGGTAAGATGCACCCTCAGGAAGCATAAACCTAATCGAAAGCCCAGAACGCCTTTTACGACTCAACAGCTCTTATCGCTGGAGAAAAAATTTCGCGAGAAGCAATATCTGACGATAGCGGAAAGAGCGGAATTCTCGTCGTCGCTTCATCTCACGGAAACGCAGGTAACGTAAATTTCGATATTGGGATTAAAAAGAAAGTTTTTTAATTTAAAAATTATTCCAACACTTTTTACACTGTCTTCGAATTACGTCACTCGTAAAATCTCGTAAAGTCGTTTACCTTGTAGTTGGCGTGTTAGGATGCACTTTGCACATGCATTACAATGCATCAGGCGAGATGAAGCTTTCAGCGACACCGTGTCGCATTCATTTGCTTAGATAAGACCTGACCAACCCTCTAAATACCCACCCACTCACGGCGTATCGAGTTATTTATGCGAACAGGGTGGTACCACCTGAATTCGACTTGGATTATTCGTTTAAACTGGTTTTGCCAAAGATTTGTTTGCCGCTGGGCTATATTTATGTAATAGAGGAAAATTAATCAATATAATTAAACGTGATAGCATTAAAAGATACAAAGTAAATAATGCTTAGGATTAACCATAGTAAACGTGACAAGTAATAATAAGCCAACCCATAGGGAGGTTCACGGCACATTCACACCTCCGCAGCTCCATAGAGAGTATGGCACGTGTATTGATTTCCGTGGCCTCTCACACTCGATGGACCCCTCGCAGCATCTTTTTCACCTTTTTCCCTTTAGGGCGGCTTTTCATGGCGCCCAGACGATTTAGCAGGAGTCCACGTCAATCCTGAGATATGATATTAATATCATAATCGTGGTTTATCCAAATTCAGTGACCGAAAATAAGAAAGCTGGCTCAGTGTCATGCCCATATATGTATACGCGTATATATACGCGTAGCGAAGGTGTCAACGGAAATCATAATTAGGAAGCTTCCAGGTACTCCGTTGGCAATTAGACAATTATCTCAACAAGAATTGCAATTACGCAATCTCAGAATGAAACTTTTCTCCAGGCATATTTTATATACCCCGTCCATGTAAGAACGTGTAATCCTCGCTCGTTTTGCCGGTAGTTAAAGTAATTAAACTTGGCGTTCACGAAGGTGGATCAATTTCATGCTATTTCAATTCGATAATTAGATACCTTAATTAGTCCGTTGATACGCGCTATCATACGGGAGAGCGCGTAACGCGTGTGGTAAAATAATTAATTATTAAAGTTACCATAAGAAACAAGTACATCCCTCTTATTTAATTTTATAGTACGTTTCTTTTTCAATCTGAATTCCAGGTCAAAATATGGTTCCAAAATAGACGCGCGAAGGCGAAAAGACTGCAAGAGGCCGAGATCGAGAAGCTGAGGTTATCCGCGAGGCCACTGTTGCACCCGAGTTTTGGCTCGGGGTTGATGTTCTCCGGAGTGGGGCCCCCAGGTACCCCAGGAGTGCCCCCCTTCATTGCGGCCGCCATGGCAAGGCACACCCATGCCGCGGCAGCGGCAGCCATGTTCATGGGGCCCCCTGGACACAGACCTTAGGAATATCCAGGACCGAAAATCACTCATGAATTCAACGTGGAAAACATAGGGCCGCAGCTGACGGGGCCCGAAAGCAGCCGGGATTCAATTTCGAATTGAGTAACCAGCCCACCGATCGTATAGCAGTATTCCCGTGCAATCAATCATCCATCATCATTATTGGATCCATGGATTCAAGCAGATTCAACAGTCCTTTCGAGTACACGTATTAAGGAAGACAAAAATTCATTATCGGTTTACGGATTCGTCAGTAGGTTGAGATGCGAACGGAGTAACGATAAAAGCTATTGATCTTTTTTGAAAAAAAAAATTCAAAATAACATAAGAATCTTGCGTTTCATATATTCACAATGGTATATTCACTCGGACAGCAGCATACCATCCGCCGGCCCTGCACACTTAATCGTACAACTTCAACCTGTACTGACTTCGTATCTATTAGGTGACTTCCTATGAGACACTCGTTTACGGCAAATACTTCAAGATGATTAATTACATTTGTACGTACTTAAGCGCGTGCAAAGGAAACCACAAGAAACTCCAGTACGGAATGCACCTGCCGCTTGGTCAGATTCGCTACGACGTGCGCCTAGTGGCTTTGCCATTCGATCGCTTCTATCGATCGCTACGTCCGATCTCTACGATCGTTTTTGAGAATCGTGAATTACGACGGCGTGGGGAGTCGCACGGCATTCTGGATACACCGGCACGCCGCCAGCATCAGCATTTAGAGGCACTCGGTGGTCCTTGATCTCAAGTGGAAGAGGAGCAAAAGAAAAAAAAATTACGTAAGAACTCGTTGTAAATAATGTAAATAGCCGATGCCTAACGCGCTCTAGACTATCCGCAAAATTGCGAATACACGTGAGTGCGCGAAATATCTGAGTGAAAATCGTACACGCCCGTGCGTATGCGTATTGTTTTCGCAAAGAATTTCGAAAAAAGAAAAAGCAAGAAAGATTCCATAAACATTGTAAAGTACGTATCCGCGGGTACAAGGACACGTATAAGCGACGGGATGTGGACGCTCCCGTGAGCCCTGGGAGATTAACGTTGCGAAAGTGATATTAAAAGGATGAAGAAATAAAAGATGAAAAAAATGGAAAAACACGTTCTAGCTGTACCAATACACTCTGTATAAATGTAACATGATAATTTATCCATGGAAGTACGTTATAGTGGAATAAAAGCGGTTTCAATATTTAACTGCCCGCCTAATCTTAATGCCTTTGAGATTGGAGCAGGATACGCTCCACTTCTTCAAAGTTCCGTCGAGCGATCGAGAGAGAGAGAGAAAGAGAGAGAGAGAGAGGGGGAGAGAGAGAGAGAGAGAGAGTGAAAAATATAATCGTCATTAGCATGTCTATTTCATCGTTGCTACCGTCTTCCCACCCGGTATCGGTAGCCGACAGGTTATCCGACGTTTTATAGTTCGTAAATACTCATACCACGAATAGGGTTCTACACTCAGGTACGTACGACTCGTTTTCTCATGGAATTCTCCAGCTTATATATGAAATTACTCGGCAGATCATTAACGGTAATAGTATAATTGGAGATTACAAACGCCAGAACGATAATATTTTTTATACGAGCCCTCGAATTTGCCTGAATCGCGTATATGCAAGAACTCTCGATAAATTGATCCTGTTTACGCGGCAGTTCGCTCGTAACTAATCGATAGATGAAAGTGTCCGGCAGGTAATTAAAAATATGTTAATTCGCCGAGGCCGCTAATTGGTTTTTGACTAAATTTTTAATTAAGTTTTAAGCCCGGGCGGCGCGCTGATTTATCGAAAAGAGTCTCTCTCCCCTCCTTCCCCCCTTCCCCACCCCCTCCCTCCACCCCCCGCGCGCCCTGCTAATTATGAAATATCTATATACCAGCAAGGTCTTACACGCGCGGGGCCTGATGGTGCGAGCCCAAGAGGGGCCTTAAAGGCCCACAACACACATTCTCTCATACGTAACGTCAGGGAAGCAATACAGGCCGTATCCCTTGTGTTTCTCAGCCTCTCTCGATCAAAGAGTCACGCCGCCTTCCTCGAGTCCTCCTCGGCCGCTCTTAACTGCCCTCTAGGGCTCCGTGCGGCCGTATCCTGATCGAAGCCTATCCGGATGACCTAATGCCAATCACCAGAGGCAGCGTAAAACTTCGTAAATCCGTATCACACGTAAATTTTCCATGCCTCCGAAATGGATGAAAAATAAATTAATTTGGTCATGCGAATAAGAGTTACATCAGAGCCTGAAGGATGATATCCATCAGTCCCAAAGTCGCCAGTCGGTCACAGTCGGAGACGGCAGGGCCGTTTAATGCAGTACACGACGCACGCGTATTTGTTCTGGCCGTGACCGTCGCGATCGGAAACGCAGTTACCGCTCCCTTATATGTAAATTTATGTATGGACTCGCGATTCCTCGCAGTGTACCAGGGCCACATGAGCGCTGACAATTAATTAAAGAATAATTTCTTGTCTTTGCGATACCCGGAGGAGCGTCGGCAGTTGGCGGCCAATTATACCCTGGGACGAGCGCGGAATACCAAACAGCCATCGCCGTCGAGCATTCAGCCAGCTGAACTCTACGGCGGAGCCATCCACTAAGAAAAGGTCCAAGGGTCGCGGCCATGGGTCTTTCATGAATTCAAAAAGATCCTAATGATTATATATCCTTGTGTCCAGGGGTGTTTAACGAATTTATCATGGAAGGTGTACACTGATCGGTTCTCGCGTTAGAATTTACGACAGAGGCCTATTGACTCTTTTAACTCCACGAGAGTTCAAAAGCATCGGTCGGCGTTTTATGATCCCTCGGATGAGTCCCCCTAATCAAAAATTAAACACACGATGGAATTCTAACGACAGGACTCATCGCTACCGAACGCCATAACCAAGTCCCATCAAAGGCCTCCCCTGGTTGGAGGATACAAGGTAGGACCTCCCGAAAAGTTTGAAAATAACCCCTGCGCGACCTACGTGAAAAAGGGAGAGGGGTGGACGGCGATGATGACGTCGGGACGACGTAGAGAGAGAGCGAGCCAATAAAAGAGAAAAGTTCAGAGTTAACGCGGGCATCGAAAATAGGGGTCCTCATTCACTTTATCCAAATTAATTGGTCGTAAATTAAACGGGGGGGGCCCTGGTCTGACGAGTGCGCGAAGGACAGAAGGCCCCCGTCCATTGGGATTGGGCCTGAGTGAGTTGGGACTAACCGGAGGGACTACCGAGAGGGCGAAGATATAAGGTATATATGGGTATAGGGTATAAGATAGAAGGTAGAAGGGTACCTGCACACCGAAGATAAAGGGAAAAAGACGAGCGTCCAGGGACAGTAGCGCATCGACACGCCATTATGTGGCGGCTGGGACTAATTTATACAAGAGAACGACGAAGACACCGCGGAAAGTCGCTCGAGCGTACGAGCAGGACGACGACATTACTTAAAAGAGGGACCCCTAATTGGGAGCCAGCCACTGTTCCACGATGTGTGTACCGATGCTCGGATTCATGTCGCGAGAGAATTACGCTCGGATAGAGGTAGTTATGCCCCGGGAGACTCGTTCCTTCGGGCTACTTCGGATCACTTCGGGCTCCTCGCGATGTTAACGTAACGGGAGATCAGCTGAAAATCACTTCCAATGGCCAACTATGACTTCGCGCTCGATCGTGAAAGAGAGTTCGACGGCAAAGATCGCGCTCTAGAAACGCTATACGTTTTCGTGTTATCTTTCATACTAGATTTTCTATGGTGTTGAGAAAACCGGTGTTCCGCGGGAGAACTTTAGATGGTGAACCCATACATCTGGTTTTGTTCTATGCAACGCCATGGAAGAACGCGATCGCGTATCTGGGACGATATGGAAACTGTGAAATTCTCTTATTGACCTTTCCCATGAGAATTCCAAGGAGTAGGTGGAAGACCAGCTCTTGATGACTTACCTGGGCTCGTTTCCATGGGACTTGAACGGGGACTAATAATTTAACCGGGAGACAATACTAATTGGTTGCCAATCACTGCGATCCCGTTTAACTGATGATCCTGCTTGGGTATATCGCTAGAGAAAATTAGCACTGCCGAGGGTCTGGTTGACTGCTGATTCTATACTGTTTCACTTGGTATCCAATTCACCGGAAAGGGATAGGAATTCCTTGGACGTTTGTTCGTTTGTTTGTTTATGCTTGATTTGCTTCGTTTTTATTTACCCTTTTCTCAGCGTTCTTCCTTATAAGTTCGGGGATTCATGACACTCGTAAAACGCGGCCCAGCTGTTCCCGAGCTAGATGGAAAGAAAGGGGAATAAGAGAAGGAAAAAGGGCTTAAATAAATTCGTCGTTCCACGACACAGGAATACCGTGCGTACCTTTTCGAAAATACAACGACTTCAGGGGGATCAATCGGTCACGAGTTATACCATACTGCCATACCCCGTACACTATACGTATCCAATGGCCACGGCTCAGCCACTTGGACCTTTTAATTGCCTTTGGTTCTTCGAACTTACCCGAAGGCAGGCGAGAGACTGTGTTGAAAGGCAAAAGAGATTTAGTCAAGAAATTTCAGGAAACGTCGCTTCATCCAATAAGAATTAAACGAGCTCGTTAGAAGCGCGAGGAAAACAAGGAGTTTCGTTCGAATTATAAATTTAAAGGACCACCACGAATTCCAATGGTAACCGCCGTGAGCCAGCTACTAAATAACACAATTGACACCATGATATCTCAGGGTATCCCAAGGTACTCCCGGTAACGTGTAACGAAGTCAATGACATTTTACACCATGGGAAACTACTTGGGAGCTCTGATTTAAAAAAAAAAATTGGATAAAGTAGAAATTCCAATCGCGGTAACTTTTCGAACTGCCACTCCTGTATTCCTTGGATGGACTTCCTTCCTTCGAGACTTCGTTAATTTCGCGTTTGACCAGTCCCTAAATGGTGAGTGTAAATTTGTCGTATGGGATTTCCAAAATTGCGTGGGCCGGTCACGTTCGCGTTCCTCCGACTGCCACCGCCTGGTCCTCGATGTTGCTGCCGATACTCGTCGTCTTGTCGCTGGCAAAAACCAAAGGAGAATCCTGGGGCAATTAGTCGATATTTTAATGCGCAAAAAAATCGGACTCCTCGTTATATGCCGGACCACGCCGGGCATTCGCCACTTCCCAAAGGACCACCAGAAAAACGTTCTTGGCTACTCGAACGGCGCGCCACCTTGTTAGCGCAAAGATTCTGCGCTTGACGGCTCCGCAGAATAACACGGACGTTAACCTCCTTTCTGTGCAACGGGGTGGTAGCAAGGTAGACCTCTCCGTTCAGTCGTGAACTATTCATAGAAAATCCTGTGCTCGAGCGCACAATAACGTGCGCTTCACATTTTTATACCACGCTCCGACACTCGGCTACGTGACCACTCGATACTCCTTACATTAACGCGTTAATATTCTCCCCGAGTCGGTATCCTTAATTCATCTTGTTATACTAATCTTATTGGTTTTAAGATACCATTGAGACGTCACTGTGCCTTTTTTTTAAGTCATCGTAAAACACGGTGAAACTTCAGCTCGAACCGCTCGCGATTGGCCTCACGTGGATAAGTAAAGGAATCGAATCTTCGAAGTTTTTGAATCTTCTATACCTTGCACGAGTACGAGAGAGACAGACTTATGGCTATCCGCGTGGATACGAGAAAGACAGACGTTTGAATTGCGGGTGATAAAAACCTTTCTCGAATTTTTCATACCGGTACATTGAAGATCTTTTCGATGACACGAATAATTAACCAATAAATCAAAATTCTTTGACGGCTTTTTCATAATAAAAAAAAATTCAAAATGGCGGTTATACGAAACGAGTTCGTAGGCACCTGCCGGTTTTCTTTACTGCCGAGCTTGTATTAAAAAGTGACGGAAATAATGGTAGCGGCGAAGAGTGATAAACCGTCTGAAAGATGGGGTGAGAAAAGGTAATAAAAATAGAAAAAAAACGATAAAAAAAATAAGGAACGCGAAGCAGATTCAGTATAGACAGATATTTCGTGGGTATACGATTCGTGAACGGCGTATTCCGTAAAGCGATGACAATCTCCCGGCAGGACCCGGCTAGGTGTGGTCCAACGGCGAACAGCGGGTTTCCAGGAACGCGAGCCATTAGACCTTCTGGCTGGTGTTATAAATTGTACATCGTTTAATTAGGCTCTCCTCGTGGCCGGGCCGCGTGGTTATTTACCATTTACCCAGGAGCCCTTATGTAGTATCTGGAAGCTACCGTGCATCAAATTGGGCCAGAATTGGACCCGAAGGAGGCCGCGCGCGCTCCTCGGTTGGTACCTATATCGTGCCACTTGGTCTCTTTACACATCCTGATCCTCAGTCCACCCGACTACCAATCCTCTATCCGCAATGGCGTAGGGACAGCCATTTTGCCAATAAATCTCGGCCATATTTATTAACCGTATTATGTCACAACCATTAGTCGAATCACATAAATACATACGTGACGTGAATGCTGCGCTTACAAGAAATTGAAAAAATCCACTTTTCAGGAAACGGACCCGACATACTTTTTCTCTTAATCGACCTGTTCGTCCCACACTCCCCTCCTCTCTTTCTACTCAAGAAAATGAAGAACCTCCACAATTACAAAGTGGTCCCCGTCTCATGCGCGCCGGTTTCCCCAGCAGTGGCAGAAATTCCAGTCTTATCTCGGCTGATGAAGTCGAAATTAGTAGCTGCTACCGTACACAGCTCGTTCCTGGGCCGCACATGCATGGATCTCACACATGAGACCCGATTGGATGTACCGGGCGAGCCGCATTCGGACAACCGTAAGTGTTGGATTCTCGGCCGTTGTTAAGTAAATTGGGTCCCAACCGGTTTCTTATTTCGTGGCCACTGTCTTACTCTCGTGGCGCACGATCCTCTCGACAAGAACCGCTTAAGTCTTTTGAGCACATCAGCTGGCTCGGTACCTTCTTGTACGGGGTTACCGTATCAGGAGCGTCCACGGACACCCCGGGATCCCTGGCGACCGATATGAATAATAAACGAAATTTCGATGAAAAAAAAAGAGGAACAGTGGTCCATGAAAAAAAAAGTCATTCAATAACACTCGTGAAGAGATGATCAAATAAAATCAGCTTAACTCGAAGGATCGTACGACTGTATACGTATCACGTAAAACTCCTCTTCATTAACATCTTAACGTTTCTGATTATCGTCCATTATAGACCACCTATCTGCCTTAAGGATCCATTGAAAATAACCAGTTATCGTAATATTACGCAAATGTTTTACGCGAACCCGGTAGCTGTTTTGGTAGTCAATTTTTCTTGACCGAGGTCACGACCCCGTCGACGCTCCATGCCATTAACTAAGTAAGAACGACAATTAGTCTGAGCGTATATCACTGTAATTAAAAAAGAACACTTGGCTCTCCAACTTGACAAAAAGGATACACAAGCGACTACGCAAGGTTGAAGAGTGGATGCTGGAGATGCTTTGTGAGAGGTGGTGAAGGGAAAAAAGGTACCGGAGAAAGGTTGAGAAGGGAGAAACGAATGAAACACGCCGAATAAGCCAGTATACGTATTATGTGAAGGTAGCACGTAAATATATATATATATAAAGGTAGCTGTACCTACAGACGAGGGTCCATCTTTTGTTTTAACATGGGGAGCAGAGGGCTCCCTGGTAGGTTACCAAGAGATCTCGGCAGCTGATATCCCTGCTTTTTTGTCAATTTATAAGGATTTATACTCGTAGCCTCTACGGTTACGTACGGTAGTCCTTCGTCTCCCTTGATTCCCTTGACCAGGGGTGGTCTCCTGGTGGCAACGATCGACAAGCATCGTTAACTTCACCCGGAAAGCCAAACTCCTGTGGCTGTTCGAAGATTCAGTTAAAAAAATACTCATCCCGTCAACCCTCTTAAATTAAAAAAAAAATATTAAATCTCATTGGTCCAGAGCAACGTATTCTCACCTATATGAATACCTCCGCGTAAAATTCGTTGTTTCCTAAAATTCGGTGCTCTATCGTGTAACTGTGTATCGGGAAGTATAGGGGTGTTTTCGTGCACAGGGGTGAGAACAAGGTAGAACTAGTGGACCGGTTACTGGAAGGGGTTGACAATTAAGCAATTATCTTCTCTGGCCTCTTCGTCTCTCGTTACGATCCTCCCCTCCCTCTTTCTCGTCCTCTCTCAGTCTGTATTCGTATCAGGGAGAATACGAGGGAGAGAGATAGCGACAGGGAGGAAATAAGGGAAGGATAAACGGGGGATCCAAGAGAGAGCGAGAGGTTAGCCAGAGAAGGCGAGAGGAGCGCTATCTTAATGATATTGTAGTCGGTGTGCCAGCGCACAGGCTGCCTCTAATTGCACCACTGAAGCGGCCATGTTCGTGCCGGGGGTATACGGGAGAAGGGAGAGCCCTCGAGGAAGCAGGGGGATGAAGTAGAAAAGGAGAGAGAGATGTGACATAGACGAAGGGGAGCGAGCGCGAGAGACAGCGGGGCGGAGGGGAGGGAGTCTTGAGGTAAAAACCTGGAAATGCAGCATGGCGGTCGGGAATCGGTAGCAATTATTACGAAAGGACGACAGCTGAATGTGAAACCAACAGCTCGCGGATCGGAGCTACATCATAGAAGGAGGTCATCTCCGACGTCTTAGACCCGTACCATTATTCTTATCAGAAAAAAATTCTCCAGTACAACAATATCGTTTGAAGCTATCCATTTAGATAAATTTCGCGCTATATTTTCATTTCTTGTATTTTTCTTTCAAGGTTTTCATATGTCGCGAACTAGCGCGAGGAATTGTTCCGTTTGACGTTTACGGCTGAATTTGAGAAATTCTTAGAGGTTCCTTCCAGAGACTGAAAACTTGTTCTTCGAAGGGAAGTAGAAACTGTACTTTTTTTTATCTTCCCCCTTTCAGTGCACTTCTATGTAACCTCCCAGCCTCTGACTCTGCGTCTATTTATTTCGCAGTTACTCCCTATTTCTCTCCGAGTTTGTCCCACCAATGGCGCAGTCACTTTGGACAGCTCGGTCGACGCGCGCCATAGAGCCTAGCATAACCATAACAACGTAGGCTCGTGGAACCCACGCCATGGAGCTTTATAACATTGGCTCGCTAACTGAGCTTGCGGGGCTGAGTTGCACGGGAAGGGCGGTTCGCCCAAGTCTCCATTTGGCGCACGCGTAACCGCTGCCAGTCAATATTAACCGACGTAGCTCCGGACCCTGTGTATCCCAGTGCATCGACGAGTATATTCTGCCTGGTGAGAAATAAAGGAACCTGATGATTTGTTCGGGCTTCTAAAAAAAAGTAACTTAAAAAAAATACCTTCCAATCGAACAAAAATCATACTTTATGTAATTGAAATACCAGTGCTTGATTTTCATGAAATTCAACACCGGGCGTATACTGGTTTTAACCTAACTAGATATTATTACAGGATAGTAATGGCGCTCAAACTATCAGCCAGTTTGAAATATTCCCCGGCATTATCTCCTATCCATTTTCGCGAACCGACAATCCCCGACGAGTTCTCATTGTTCGCGAATCAACTCGCAACGCGCGACAGGCTCATTGTTAATTGAACTGCGCGTCGCCACGCCGCTGCTATATTCACGGAAGGTCTACGACTAGATAACCAGTCACGTTGGTATCTACGGTAACCTATGGCTGATAAATAGATAGGGTATTAAGCTAGGTATACGAGACAATCTCAAAGCTGCCGTAAAACGTCAAGGCGTATACGTATGTAAGAGCCCCGACAAGCTCACCGTAAACGTCACGTCTCCTTGGGCTGTCGGCAATAACGTGCCCGTTAATTACCAACTCGAATTAATGCTGGCAAAGTGCGGATACGCCACGACTGTCACACTGGCTCACTCTGCAATTCCACGACACAGGCCTAAGCTTTAACCCGCTAAGAGAGTTTCCTGAAACGATTGCGAATTTACATATATGTTTGCAAACGATCAAATTTACCTCGAGCAGTATCACAACTAAATTAAACAGCTACTCCTCGTGATAGTCAAGTTAGGCTAGCTGGATCCTAAGTAATACTTGAGCACGCTCCTTTCCTTAGCCTGTACCATATACACAAAGTATTTTGGAGGTTCCTCAAACGTCTAAGATCTCTACAAGATAAGATATCAGTTCGAATCTCAATTATCATCACCTCGGTTAACTCCCCCACGTAATCTATACTCATGAAGTATTAAGTTTTCAAACGCAGATAGGTCTCCTAATTCGCCCAGATCGTCAAACCGGGCGGCTCCTTAAGCGGCCCATAAAACGCAGGAAATTACCGGGTAGAACGCTTTGACGTTCTTGATACCGCCTTATCGAGGTGCCACCCTGATCACAGCTCGACGAGGGTCGTTTGTCAGCCTCGTAGATGACCTGGACCCCACCAGCCCCCAAGTCGTAGGTAAGACCGTGCAAATTAGCCGGACCTCTTCGATTTGCCCTAAAGCATAATGACGTCATTACTTGACAAAAAAAAAAGGTGTCATGGCGTCCTGGTAAATCGGTGCCTGACGAGGAGACGCTACTTCCTGGTTGTTCGCTATTATCATTGGGAGTGTTGAATTCGAAATGGAGATGCTGGTAATGGTGGCGGCGACGGTGGTTGTACTTCTGATCGTATAGCAATGGTGGTTGGTTTGTTGTCGCGAGTATAAGAGGAGAACTGTTCAGGAGCAGAAGTATCCTGGTGGTAGTGGCGATGGGATGGGATGCTGAGGCTGGTGGTTGGATCCTGAGCACGTCTGCGGATGATAGGAGTAGCGCTTGGCGACAATACCCAGGAAATTACATAACTGTTGGAAATATCAACCAATACCACTACTACCCGCGAGGCGGCCGCATCAACCCCGCACATTATTATAACTGGTAGGTGCCGTATTATACGCAGCCGACGGGGGAACTCAGGCGGGCGAACGAGATAGCGCCGTGCTGGAGAATGAAACGAGAAATTGAGTTGTGCAGAACAGCCAGGGCCGAGTGTAGGAGATAGGGTGAGATTTGAACGGTACTCTTGTAGAAACAAATTAGAGATACAGTTTCGATTAGAATTGCACGCTAAAAATATTTAATTATTATCAATTATTACTCCTTGTGATGACATTATTGATAACGGGGTAAAAATTGCGTTTCGGTGAAAAATTTGTAGTTTTTACGATCCGAAGGGTCGCACGATCGTTTGGGTTGGAAAGTTATATTTTGGATTTTTCAAGTTTTTTCATCGACTTGATCTTGTTCGAGAATTACCTACAGCCATTACTAGATGTGACGACACAACGAGAGAGGAAAGATACCACTCTCTCTGCTCTATACGTATATATACCGTTGGCATCGCGTCGACTGCCGAGTAATTCGCAAAAATTAATTACAAACTTGTTCGCGCCGCGAGAAGGGG
The DNA here is from genome assembly GCA_036026315.1 of Trachelus stipa. Lineage (NCBI taxonomy): Eukaryota > Metazoa > Arthropoda > Insecta > Hymenoptera > Cephidae > Trachelus > Trachelus stipa. The sequence goes on from JAYRCB010000343.1 coordinate 2,150,655, forward strand.
ATTTCTCACCCCGGCAGAAAATGGAGACAAACGGGGACGAGTTATTTCAGAAATTGTCACACAATGGAGACCCGTATCTCAATGCGATTCCGAGAGCGAACGTACGTTCCTTTTTGCTTTGGGCGTTTTACGTTTTCGAAGATGTCTGTTCTTGATATATATATGTACATATATGTATACCTATCTCATATACCTGTTACAGAATAATTTAAACGGTTCATCAAAAGTAGCGAACCAAGAGAAATGGCAGGTACTAGATCGCTAAAAAAAAGTATCCGTGAGCTAATTAAATAATAATAAAATATAAGGATTCTTAATCGTGACCCTTTAAGCCGCGTTTACGTTTGCGCGAAAAATGGGGAGAAAAAACATCGACGATCGTATAAATAAGCGTTTAATGCTGGGCATAGCCTAAATTGAATCTCAGCCGCCCAACGATCTGTGGACAAGTTATCAGGGGTGAGCTGACCGGACAACTAATGTCCAAATAATAATCAAGTTTACCCTGACTAGCTGTATCGTTTGGGTCAATACTTATCCAGCGATTTATGCACCCTATACACGCATTATGAGCGGAAAGTCAAACGCCGTGGTGATGGGGCCCATACGCTCTGTTTGTCTATTATGTATGGTTTACCATGGTTTACCAAGGGAATCTGGGGGGGGCGGTCGAAAAATATGGGGGAGAATCGAGACAGACTTATATACGTATATACGAAAGTGGTTAAGGGTAACGTATCCAGTTGAGATTTCAGACGAGGAGGGTGGACGACGAACCCTATATTATTATTAGACCTTCGAATTTCTGATGGCCCCTTTTAACATTCATTGGACACATTGAAATAACTGGAGGGTGAATTCCAGAGAAAAAAGCATCAAGGTTAAAATTCATACGGAAGGATACAGGGGGTGTGGAGCTTGGTAATATTCTTGGCAAGTGTCCTTGGTGGATTGCCTGACGTAAAGGTGGTTTTATTGCTTGCAAAAGTGACGAGAAGGCCACCCCTATTTCTAGAAACATACATAAAACAATGAAACTGTATAAAGGTACCGGACGCGACGCGTCATAGAATTCAAATAACCATAGGCGCTTTACTAAAGGGGTTAATTCCGTAGTAGGAAACCTTATTGGAAAAGGGTAGATAAAGGGAACAAGAATGGTACGGGGGTGTGTTACCGTCGAACGGAAATTAAATATGCCTCAGTCGATAAGTCAGAGCGAGGCCAGGACTCCGTATCAACGGGACGTTCAGGGATGAGCTATTGTGTTATTTTCGAGAGAATATTGCGCCAGTCGCTTTTTTCACGGGCGCCTATGAGGGACAAAAAATATTACATCCTCCAGCGCGAACAAATCGCGATATATGTGCCTCATCCCTTATAGATAATTCTGAATTTGATAACAAAACGAAAATATTTAGGGGATATTAAATTTCGATAATTTTCTTCCATTGGTGGAGAGATAAAAATTATTTTTATTCTACGCTGTTCGATATTTTTAATAATAATTATATATCGATTATTTCAGGATAAATTACGACGTCGTACTTCCTTCTTTTAATTATATTCGATATCACACTCTTATATAAGGGATTTCGATGATTTATGTAACACCATAGATAATAGACCCCTTTACTGTTCTATGCCGTCAAGTGCTCCGACTGAAAATTACGATCCGGTAAAAGCCCTTTTACGAGGTCATAATTAACGTTGTTAACTGTTCTCTTTTTTTTTAAGATACTTCTATAGGAAATCGGATGCTCTGGACCAACATGAAGATATAATGGGTTAAAAGGCCTGAGAGTTATTGAAAGATAACGGAATTCACTATCGCGAAGAGATACGATGATAAATTGATTTTCGAAAGTTCAGGGGGCAGAACACACCACCATTTGAAGTTGAGGGAGATTTTTCAGAAACACGTGTTTCAACCCAAAATTTCCATGAGTCATCTTAAAGTCAGTATATCGTTTCCTTTCGTTTCCATGGTGTCCATTTCCTTCGAGTGGTACTTATTATACTAAGGGTTACTCAAAATGAATGAAAAATCATCAATTTACAAATCTTTCTCAATGACTTTTTACCCCATTCACTTATTACCCACCCTTCGAGTCAATGGGTCCATTCTCGAGTAGTACTACTGGTTGTCATTACCAATACACAGTACTACGACCATTAGCTGAAAATTTTTGTCAATGACATGTCTTACCTCGTTCACGTGTAACAATGTCTCGAGAAGTTTTCATGAATGAAAATATCCATGACCACCGTATACATGGAGGCCATAAGAATCAGAAGGTAAATCTTATACCCCTAGGAAACATCCGACTCATCGATTTTCCGACTATCGGTACCCACAGAAAACTCTGGACAGAGTCATCCACTCGAGAGGTCCATTCTTGTACCAGCCATTAACGAAAAAGCATCTCAATGGAACACCATGGATGGCTGTATATACTGTATAAACATAATGGTCAAAATTCATTGACACCCCTCGGGCGATTCTACGAAGTCCCAAAGAGTCCCCTTACAGAACTGAATGGCCGATCGAATCGTTCCAAGTGCATTAAATGGCGGTTTGGTACACTCCATGAGGTATATCTTTAGGACTGAGAAAACTCTCAACGATACAGACGAAACTAGGATAGCTGCTATCTCCTCTCCTATGGGGTTTCAAAAATTTCTCATAAATCACTATAGCGTCTGAAGAATGTCACGTTTCGTCATTGAGTATCGGTAGAATATTTTTACAATTTTATTTATTTTCATCTCGCCAACTTACACGTGTTTACTGCACTTCTGGTATATACATATTCGATGGAGGGTTTATTGAAGTCAGGTGTACCATGAAATAAATGAAAATGTATGAGCCAATAGTCGATACCACGTTTCTCCCTTGGTCGATAAATTCACCTGTATCAACATGGGCTATCGACTATCGGTTTGACATCCTCGAATTCACTGTTACGTCAGAGAGTAAATGATGAACGAGCATTGCTTTCAATAGGCCGCTACATAATAAGTATTAAGGGGATGAATCAAAGAACTCGAGTATCTTTTTGTACACGACAATAATGCCGGTTTATGCTCGAGATCTTTTTTTTTCATCTTATTGGGAACGAATCCTACAGTGTAGTCAGTGAAGACTCATGGATAATCGTCTCCCACGAGATTCCGACGATTCCGTCATAAATAACTTTTTAGGTGATTTTTGAAAAAAAGAATAAGAAATGGGAGCCTCCCATAGTAGACATCGACCATATTCGGCTCTGAGTCCAGTTTATAGTCTATATATATATATATATACACACACACACATAAATAAATCCACGGACCACTGAGTTCGCACAGTCACCGGTGTCCCGCGGAGGTACCCGTAAAATTTGACATAATGCACCCTATAAGATTATTTAACGATTTATCACCAAGTCCGTGAATGGCACGGTGGTCTATTAGGTGTCTAGTGGGGGTGGCCAGCAAGATGGCGGACGAAGGTGCCGAACAATTGAGTTCCAAGCGATGACAAATGACCCAAGACCTGCCGCCACCCTGACTTACGATCGTTCTTTGTGAACGCGACACCATGAAACCGTCTCAGGTGTTTTCTTCCAAGATTTTTCACGGGCAACGACCCTTGCATTTGGTTTTTATATCATGGACTTTTGGCCTACTTCGACCGAACCCCTACTTGGACGAAGCACAGTGAACGATTTCGAAGACGATACCCACGTGATGGCTGAACCATCATTCGTTACAAGGATGACGATCCTCGCGTGTCTATTAAAAAAAAAATCTACAAAATCCATCGTACTAAATATGGCTACCACTTGTTTTGACTTCTTATACATGTTCCGATAGCTAATGCAATTCACGGAGAACAGTTCGATAGTAACCCCCCAGGGGGTCACACATTGGACTTTACAAGTGGTCGGATATACAGCCCGGGAAATTACTAAATCTCTTGTAGATACTTAACGACAGTGAGGGCACGGTACGCGGGTTCACGCTGAAGAAACGCATTTCCGTCGATTGTCAACTAATTAATGAATCGATTAGAATACCCGGATAATTATAATAATTGGAATACAATGATTAAACGATGGGGCTAAGGTCAATGCTGATGCGTAAGGCAGGCATTGACGTATGCCGTTAAAAAGCAATGCCAGGCTAGCCAAAAGTGGCGACTTATACGGGTGTCTAGGAAAAACGTGTCCTGATCTACAATCGGTCTATTTCCAAGGGTCATATTACGTATAGGTAACCTGGTACGATATATGATTCTGTATACGTATAGCTGTAGGTACACGGGTAAGTACACCCTAATACATTTTTCTCGTCTACCCAGTGGAGACGCTATCTGTCCAGCCCGAGGAACGCGAGCAAGACTGCAACGAGCGCACACACGAGCCAGGTGCAAAGTGACTCCTGCTAGAGTTCTAGAGTGGGTAGAGTTCTCGTATCGAATACAAGTTTCTCGGAACACAATCGCATATAATACATATGCAGTAGCTACCGGTGGCAGTTGCCCGAGGCGGGCGAACGAGTGTCCATAGCCAGAATGGACATTGGAGGTGGACATCGGACGGTGCAACATGGCCGCCTCGAGCGAACCGCGCTCGATAATTGAAGGGCCCCTCTCTTGCTCTCTGCCTCCCTTCCTCACCTCCCCCAACCACTCGCCAAGTTCACCTTTCATATATACCTATATGCGTACCTCCGACCTACCCTTTGAGAAATCTTCAAGCTTCCTCTTACTCGGTATCAACTATTTTTCAGGTTCGCTTTACGCGAGTGGAGGGTGCGTCAATTTTTTATTTCACGTACCCAATTTGTTGCGTAATACGAATCGGCGAGTGATTGCCGGCGCTGGTAGCGGTGATTATTATTTTTGGGTAAAAATATATATGGAGGGTTGGTAACGGGAGTAGCTGTCGAGGAACACCAATGAAATCGAAGGGGGGTTGCGACCACTTGGCTGACGTCAAAAATCAAGTAGGGTCGATTTAACAAACAGTGCTTAGTCACTGATCGACGTTTGATAGGAATGGAGTCTCGCACGCGGCGGAGAATCGACGTCCCGCGTGGAGAGGCAGCGTCCCGACGCCTGGCGTTGGTTATCTCCAGGCTTATCGTCAGATACAATAATGGCCCGGGAAAACGTCCCCGGCACAATAATGGCCTGTTAAAAGAGCCACTCTCTCACTTACGGCTCCACCTTTTTCTCCCTCTACGAACACCAGGATACCGACGATCTTTCCCTGGATGCACACCAAGGTTGGTATATGTATGTATATGTAATTTTATATACAGTAGTATATACCTACACTTGTACGCTCACATAAATACAGTAATAATCATGGCGATGCTTATAGAAAGGGGCTGGAAGCTGCAACCAAGGGGTAACTCGTGTTATTCCTGTTTGCAGAGGGATCTCACCCTCCTGACTGTATAGGGGAAAAATAATTAAAAGCGTTTATCTAACCTTATCCGTGCCAGCAAGGGTGCCGAATCAAAAGAGCAGCGCACACCTACTTTAAGCATCCGGGTACATGAAGCTTATGATTTCCGAAAAGAATGCATTCCCCCTCCTCTTTTTTTAAAATTCCGATTAATTTCGAAGTTCACTCGAAAATGAGTTCGAACGTAAAAAATTTTGAATTTTTAATATTCCCTATGATTACGACAAAGGTCAACGGGCTAAAAATGCTATCACAGAACGTGAAATGGTCAGTTTCGTAATGTCCCTTGATCACGTCGCGAAATATGTATACAGAAAGTAGCAAGCAGTGCTCGCACGGTTTCGCCGGTCTGCAAATACAAATTTAACTACACCCGCCACTTTACGGCCGAGACATAGTGTCCAAAAGGCGGATCTGCTCCGTTTTAGTTTTGCAACACGCGGCCAGCGCCAAAGCCGCGCCCGCATCTTTACAGCGTGCAAATTATAGTTATGACGTGCATCCACCAAAGGCGATAACGCACATGATAAATATAGTGAATCGCGGCGAGAAGACGGTCCTTACAAAACGAAAAATTAAATGCTTAAAATCCGATGAATCCGAAACGTGTACGTATTAAGAAATATGCTAAACGTGTAAATCGGTAAAATGAAAAAGATGCATGAAATATGACATATATATAGATAAAAAAATTGTTTCAATACTCTGCCGAAATTCTTACAATGTAAACTAGCCTTAATAAATCTCTTGTTGAAATTTCGACAAATTCCAAGTATGTATAATGGAAATTGCATTATGAAAATCAAGGACCAGTCCAGCTCCCAGATATTCAGCTTTACCAGCTCAGTAGGGATCTCTAGGCAGACCCAGGACTTGAGGTGTAAAATTTCTACTGTAGGAGTAACCGCGAATTAATAACGTAGGTGCGAGAATGATAACCGAAGAAGGTAAGGTAAACCCGTTTCAATATGGCGGCCGGGTAATGGGACCGCCCGTAGCCATGCTCTAATGCCGCTACGATTAAATGCAGACAGGATATTAAACTATGGTCTATACACCATGGCTATAACATATTTTGACAATACACCGCTCGAGCAATAAAGTAAACCCGTAAACCTCTTACGGGGCTTATCCGGGGGAATCCCCTTTGGAATATATACATACATATAAGAGAGGGATACGTCTACACCCTGTAATCTTATGTGTGTTTTATTATTTATCGCCACTTTGGTACTGTCGAAATTTACCAACCTCAAGATGCCTCTCGTTTCTGCAGCAACCCCATTGAAAATCATCGTTAACCCCATGTATGTTACCCCACGTAGAAATTTACTCTGTATATATCGGTCACCCTTGTATATCCTTTTGCCAGGAATAAAATGATCATTCAAAGCTTAACATACGTAGGACACAGATTTGCATGAAAATCACGAAGATCGCTTAATGGCTCAACCCCTTTGGTCTACGACCCCCCCAAAAAAAATTCGACAACTTTTGCGTTTGTAAGTCTCGTGTATCGTTTTGCGGTGCAAGTGAAATTCGAGCCGGCAAATCCAATGGTGCCAGTGGCGAGTCATCACGTACCGTAGAGGTTACGGGGCAACCTGGTCTCATGTCGTGAAGTAAAAAAGAAAAAAAAATAAATAAAACACACATGAGCACGTGGTGTCAACTTTCGAGCATTAGCTAACGCGCGTGTCATCGTACTGTGGTTTGTTGTAAAAATATTGCAAAAAAATTTGTAATAATTTTTTTTCTTAAAAAATAATATAGGATATAATTTTATGTCACTTCGTTGAAATCTTAATACATTTTATTCATTTATAATATCAAACTGTACATAGATATAGACTGTATAGTCATATATTAGCAAATCACTTTCATTGCACGCAAAACGCTTAAGGCATAAAGAGCGTCTTTCGCGATAATACCAAGCGCGGCTGTCCCAACTAATTTACGCTGGCAGACGTGTCTTTTAATTTTGTTTCCCAGAGCGTCAGGCATTTTTCTCGGAACGCTTAAGCGAGCAGCCGCCCGTCTATTTTCGCTCTGAGACGACGCTAAACGCTAAACGGCCCCTCGGTGACAGACGCTACAAGACACCTCGACTCGCTAAAGACCGTATTCCTTTACCCTTACAAAGCGACGTTGGGACGGATGATTCCAGGATGCAATTTACCGAGTCCGACCATTTCGCATCCTGGAATAATTTTTTGTACATGTTAAAAAAACACTGTATACTTAACAATTCTCAACTTTGAATTACATTCATTATGTTTCTTAACTATTTTTAATGGGTTAACCTTAATTCATAAGAATTGTAATTATTTTTCTTAAACGATTAAAATCTCTATAAGGGACAAACATGGGGACTAAAATATTATGGTTACGGCACTGTTGGCTGTTTTAACCAATCCACAGCTTCTCCTCGTCAGGATATCATCTGGAAGGTGAGTCGCACCAGAGAGAAGCGCACCCGGTACGCTCGACTAATTGGCCGATAAATCAAGCTTGGCTAACTTCTGCGCCGGACTCTCTGGACTCATAGTTGGACAGCGGACTGTTGGGATACCTATGTATATACACAGTTAAGAAGAAGAGGGTTGACTATCTATACTGCGAATTCACGGTCTGAATTTTTAAAAGGGCGAGAAATCTTTTTCAGACATTTTTTCATCGCTGTCTGAATATACCTATGGACTTCAAAACCATACGTTTAGTATAGCAAATATTATAGTGACTGCTTTACAAGTACCTCCATATTAGAAATAACGGGTATAGTGACTTTTGAAGAAAAATATCAAACCGATCTAAATTTTTTATTGATCATCAGGTGCTGAGAGTAACGCAAGAACGCATGGAGCTGACGGAAGGTAAACCATTGCTGAAACGTCAGTTGTAAATTTAGCGAGTGTCTTTGATTCTAATAACGTCGTAAAGTGTGGTAATAAGGTGAAGCTATCGCGTAGGACAATAATTCTTTAGCAGCCGTAAAAGAGAGTTCGTAAAACTATCAGTGAAATTTTATCGGTAACCATTATGAGTGTACGTTATATCCACGTGAAAATGTTCTATTTTAATTAAACGTTATTAACCAAATTTGGGTTTAATTCAATGCTACTGTGTATAGTCTTAAAATCAGTATGCACCTATAGAAAAGCACTTTGGTTTTCAGGCAGCATCCCTGACACTCCGCTATATCACGATACTACAGGATTAATCGCATAGAGCGAGCTTGTTGGAATTAATTGGTCCGGCCAATTAACGCGCTCGACTGAAATGGCCCAGGAGATGCGGCAATGAAATGCCGTGAATGGCCCACGGCGTAGGAAGATCTTGCCGCTTGCTAATTAATTTAAATTCGCATGAGATCCAAATAGCATATGCGTTTGTAAAAGCTGGTTAAGTATTTTATATTAATAGAAATAGGAAAAATATTTGTAAAATGAGTTAACCAATAAAAAATAGTCAATCAAAGAACTTCGTTCTTTCAAGGAGAATCATTAAATGACTTCGTGGAAAGTGTCGACGAGCGTCTTAAATCTTAGGCAATGAAAGAATTAAAAGCGTATTACGATTTAACGACGGATTCATCCTCGCAGTAACATCGAATGACGATCGTTCGTCTTATTGTGCAATCATCGGAACAGCATACGTCATCAATCTTCAATAGAACTTCCAATATCATTATCACCACAATACTAATTATACGTAAAACCAATAACATGTTCCACTTGCGGATTTATACCGTTGTAATGTCGATATCCAATAGCGGCAACTGTCGCGCTCAAAAACTTCTAGAATTCCCTAGAACGTTGCGCATGCGCATAGTTACCATCGGGTTCAGAGCTGACGCGAAGCAGACGATAATATTTAGTGACATCGTCGTAGGAATAGTGGCTAATACAGAAGACGCTTTATTAACGTAAAGACTATTGCAGCTCAATTGAGTAGGCATGAGTACTCGAAGAGGTGAACGTCTCAATTTTCTTCGCGGCTTAATGACCGATCGTTAAAAGCCCGGCTTTGCCTCGAACCGGCTCTACGACTTCGAAATGCGGCCTCTTCGCACTGTGTATCTATACCGCATACTTGCAACTCCCCACCGACGAGTTCAAACGTAATCATCGCTGTCTCTCGTAATGACGTTTATAGAGCCAGTGAGTCCTTCTGACTCCTTGGTCTACGTCCTTCTGTTATTATACGTGTTCGTGTATAACCTCAAACACATATATCTACCGAGTATGTAATATGTATCTACACTAAATCGGCACTCGGAACTACCGACCACTCATTCCGGCACCGTCACACCACCGTGTAAACGTAATCGCTGTGGCTCCTCGTAATGAGGTTTATAAAGCTCAAGTTCCGGGCAATCCTTATTGCCACCGACCTTCCGTTATTATAGCTGGTAGATACTTACGTTGTAATGTTCAAGTGGGAAGATCTCGAAAGCTTTCACGATCATTTTACATACATTAAAAATGCTGCACAGGAAGCTTGTTGCTGGGTTTATTAACTTATTGTTTCAGGTAATTGAGCGGTTTATTGTGATTACGATATAGTGCGGAAAAACAGTGATGATCCTATAGATTAGGTGACTCGTTTCTGCTTTTAATAAGACGGGGATGGATCTGAATGTTTGTTTTTTGTTTTAGAGGCATTTAATTTTGAGTATGCTTGAGTGTTTTGAGGGAGAATCCTAAATTTTAGCTTTTCAGCTATTCGGGTCCATGATGCACAACACTACGGTTTTAGGCGATATAAAAATCATGGCGCTAAACCGTAGCGGCGAGTTAGGAAGTAGAATTTTGTGATCATCGCCTCCGTCGACAATGCGAATCCCGTCGTAGCCGAGCTAAACGTGAACACGACGCGTAGCTTGACAGGCAGAGGTTCTCCGCTACTCACCGCCAGTTACCAAAGCGACTCTTAGAACCAGACCGGGAATTATAAAACTTCTCAAGAACTATTGGAAAATCCTATTGTTGAAACATTTTCAAGACATTTTTAAGAAAGTGCAGTGCCAACTTGACATCCGTGTAGCACCTCAATTTTTACTAAATATTATTGGATCTTGATTTACTTTCAAAATTAGTAGTAGAGTAGATAAAATTTGAATTGAACTTGTAGAATATTAATAAACTAGGTGTTCGGAACCTTAAAATAATTAACTAAATCAATACAGTAAAATATTAACACTTAAAAATCGGAAATTCTGGCCAAGCATATTTAGAAGTACTGGAAGTTGTCCAAAATTGTGTGCGCGCAGGATCGGTGAGTGGGAGCAGGCGGATGGTGGGGGGACCGCTTGAGGCAGTCCCCGGACTCGGAGCGTTCATTCTTCCTCTGGTCGGTCTCCTATACTGGTCTCTTGGAAACGCCCCTCATATTCATTTCCAACCTTCTTCTATTTCTATATTTATTTCTTCTTTACTACCTTATTTCTTTATATTTCATTCTTTACTTTCTGAATTATCGCTTTCCTTATTTTTTCGCTACTTTTATAACCCTATTCCTTACTTTTCCACTTTTTAACTTCTTAAATTCTATGTTTCTTTATATCTTCTCGTTTCACTCTGTTCTCTCCCTTTTTACATTGTGCTTGTCTTACTTGTCTTATTCCTTTGGTCGGGTCGAGCATACTTAGTCGAGTTGTCATATAAAGAGTAGTCACCCTGTTAGTGAACCTACACGTATAGACCATGGTGACGAGGGTTGCCCTTCCGCCTCATCCGCTAAGCTTGCTCAGTGGGTCGGGCTCAACCTGTGGACGCAACAGGACCTTTTGGGTCTCCCGACGGGGGCCCCCTTAGGGTATCTACGGCCGTGGTCTTTCGTGTAGTGAATCTAACCAGGTGTCTAGCTCTCGCGTATTTAGTA
>JAYRCB010000345.1:0-24845 GCA_036026315.1 Trachelus stipa
TTGATTATTAGGACCAGTTACTGGCACATGTCCCCCATTGGGGATACAGCCATAAGGAAAGGAAGGAAGGAAGGAACTGGCACATGTCACCCATTGGGGATACAGCGATAAGGAAAGGAAGGTTGGATGGGAGTCAGCCATTAGGAGAGGAAGGAAGGAAGGATTTAACTGCTTGTCAAGGTTATAATTTATATTTCTTAACCTAAAGCATCGAAAAACTTAACTGAAAAATAATCCACTTTAATATCATAATGGAATCTGAGGCAGTGCCCAAAGAAGTCTTAGTAGATTTTCAAGAAAAGTACATGAAAGTACGAAAATTATTAGATGAATATAGTAAACAGGATCCTGAAAGTGATCCTTATAAAAGTAAATATTCTGCAATGGAGATTTTAAAGGAGATGCGTACGAAAATAATACATATTCTCGATAAAAATCTCACTAAAGAACAAGAACATACTATCACTACAATGCTTGCAATTTTGTGGTTAAATTTGGGAATTGTATCAGTCGATACTGAAGATCTTGCTAGTGGTGAAGAACAACTTACTAACTGCATTGATCTCTTAAATGAACGGGAGCTACACCCAGAATGTATTTTACCTATTCTTAGTACACTGAATCAATTAGGAATTTTGTGGTCTCAACGAGATCAACCTACAAAGTCTAAAGTCTTTTTGGAACGAGCTGAAGGTATTTATAAGAATTATATTGCACAGAAAAGTTTTCATGATCCAGTTAATATGGCAAAATTGTTTAATGTCACGGAAGAGGAGGAAACAGATGCAATAGAGATTTTGGAGAAGCTTCACACTTTAACTCTCTATTATCTTGCACAAATATATGGTGCTTTAAAAGATCATCTAAAATCAGCAGTTTATTGCCACATGACATTACAAAGGCAACTTAATCACAAGGATTTAGATCAAGTGGAATGGGCTTTGAATGCTGCAACATTATCGCAATTTTTCATGGAAAAAGGAGGATTTTGTCAAGCCAGACATCACTTGGCAGCAGCATCCTACATTTTATCAAAATATGAAGAACAATTAAAAAGTTTACAAGAAGAATTTCCTGATGATGAAAATATGGCTGCCAAATGGGAAAATTTTAGGCACAGGAATGCAGATGTCTCTCGTTGTTGGGCAAAATACGGCATACTACTTTTAAGTGCATCAAGAGAACGATTAATGCAACAATCTGAAAATTATGATACTAGACCTTATAAAACCAAACCAAGTGTAGAATTAGATCCTCAATCTGAAATAACTGCAAAGTGCTTGGAAAGTCTTAAGTTTATATCAATAGAAAAGGAAATTACACTTCTTGCTAATCAGGTAACGGACAAATATTTGTTAGACTTCAATGATGCAAGAGCAGTTTTTCTTAATTCTCAGAAATGGTTAGAAAAAGCAAAAAACTATTACAGTTTGGAATCTCATGCATCTGATTATGTACAGATTGAACAAGATGCTTCACAAGCTTATAGATACTTGTCATTCTTTGAAGAAGATGAAAATCGGCAAGCTAAAATGCATAAACGCAGAATAGTTATACTTGAGAATGTGTTGTCTGAATTAAATCAACGATACTATCAGGCTGTATGCAGACAAATTTGGATGGAATTGGGTGAAACATACTCTGATATTTTGGACATCAAACTGGATCGTTTTCATACATCCAAGGAAAGTCCAACACCCTATGCCCTCTCCAAGATCAATAATCTAGCAAACAGTGCAATCAAAAATTTTCAAGAATTCTTGAATTCAATACAAGCTGATGGTGTGCCAGATGGCATAACTAAAAAATATTCAGATGATATGATACGACCTGCTCTTTGCACATATTTTCATCTTGGAAGATTATATAATAAGATAGTGACACCTGACAAATCTTTACAATTAGAAAATGTGAAAAATAGTTTAAATGCCTATAAATTTTTAGTTGATTATTGTGAGAGAGATAAGAAAGCAAATGAAGCTATGCAAGTTGAATTAAGTGTGTGTAAAGAATTGGTGAACTTACTTCCACTAAGAATACAAAAACTAACACAAGAAGTCACACATTAACATGAAAGATGTATATATTTCTCATTTTTAATGGGATAATAAACTTTGTTTCTTTTGATTCTGTATAGAAGAATATATATATGAGTACAATAACTGTATTAATTATGTATTGGCTAAATGTATACAGATTAATTTGGGTTATTGAATCACTATTTTTCCATTGCAATCAAATTGAGAGGTAAAATACAATGTGTATTCTATAAACATATGTATGTAGTATGTATTAAGCTATAGGTATACATTCATGTGTTTAAATTCTGATAAAGACAGCCAGTAACAAATGATGTTTCACGTATTATTGAAAATGATTCAATTATCTTAAAACTTTGACAGATAATACTTCAAGGTTAAAACAATATGTTATAGAAATTTTTAGAAGTTTCACTATGCAATTGAAAATTTATTAGCTGTTCTTGCAACTGTGTTTTTGCATATGTTGAAATGGAGTTAAAGCCACATTTAACATAACACAAAGAATAAAATAACACGAAATTTGTAGACTAACATTAATTGAAGTATTACTGATGTGGTTCTCCAGATACTGTTAAGTAGAGTTAAAGAAACGTGTTTTGCTATGGCAACGGCGCAATAATAATTGGTGCGTATATGTAGATATACATTTGACTTATTTTTCTCACATTTTTAGATTAACAAGTAATTACGGGCTTTATTTACTAACATGTTAACATTTATTTAACAAAACCATTTGGTAAATTATTAATCGTACTTAATTTATTGATTTTAGACTTCGTTTCATATAATGCATGTCGAATAGAAAATCTGAGATTCATTCTTTGCAAGTTATATTCAGGTCCAGACTGGATTCCCAGACAAAAGAATGTCAGTATTTTTTATAAATATACTTTATTTATAAAATTCCCACGTAAATCGATAAGAAATGCATTTTTTAATCATTCATGGACACTAGAAACATTTATACAATTCTTTTCTAACAAAATCATACAGCATCAATATAATTGAATATTTTTCATTTTTGACAAACTCTTGTCTGGGACTGTATTAATGAAACATCATCAAGGTTGCAGTTCAGCTACTCTATTGGTCGTTTCCAATTATCCAACTTATGTCGACTCGTGTTAACACAATGTCTAAGATATTAAGATCTGTCAAATCCTCATGGCGACCGTCAATGCTGAGAGAAAAATGGGTATCAAGCACCGACATATAGTATGGACTACGCGATCCGTACTTCAAGCTCCTTGAAAGTGTCGGCTCGAATAGACAAATAGGGAGTGAGGTGGCGACCAATAGTTCTCCTGTTCTAATGTTCCTATTGGCTACTTTTTTATCGCTCAGAGGAACGTACTGTTAGACGCTGATCCCTTTGCTTATAAATTGTGTGGCGCTGGTACTTGGCCCTCTAAGAGTGCATAAAGCCATAAGGAACAACAAAAAGAAGAAGAAATTGCGTGGCGTAGTGCTTATTTTGACTTGTAAGATGGAATATTGTAATGTAAAACTGTGTTAAATGATTAATGATTGGTTTTGTAACAAAAATATATTGCGATATGCCAAAAATACATTAGGCATATAAATTCTTGCATATTGTTACCTTTTCCCACAATTGACTTTCCGAAAATTATAAAAAAAGTTTAGTTTCCAGATGTCTAAAATATATAAAAATAACAATAAATGGAACGTACTAATAGATCAGACAGCGCTTGTATGAAATCTAGAAAACAATACGAATATTTAGAGTTTAATTATAACATTATGTGTAAGGTTGAGTCGGAAGAGGAACGTGAATTCCGCCAACTGATTTGGATTTAATGATGATGATTAATGATGATGAATAAGAATCTGATTGTGTTGATGTATCTTTTTTCTATTTAGTGTTTGTGTGCCCCATCAATCCACCGTTCGGGGACCATACTTTTTTCCTGTGGTAGCAGCAAGGCACAGCCGGTCGTATCCTCTCTGACGATGGTGGGGGGGGTCTTGGTGGCTCATGTAAACAAGACATTCATCTACACCAGTTTATTTTAGACAACCTTATACTATACCCTTGAATCGTACATCTTGTCTTCATGTATATCGCCCCAGTTTTATCGGGCGTTGTAGTCACTTGTCACTGTTCCTTCTTCCTATGTGTCCCTCCGTGTACTGACCAGTGATGCCAGGAAAGATGGCGGAAAAAATCCCGCAGTGCCCCCACTCTGCGGCCCGGCTACGCGCAGCGGTAGAGGGGAAGGTGACAGCTGGCTTATTTCCCCGCCAGTGCTTGACACGAAGATCGTGTCACGCGCTCCATGTCCGTGGCGCTTCATTTAAATTTAATAAGAAGACAAATAATAATAAATGAATGAATAATAGTTAATAATTAATATTATGGCAATAATACTAATGGCAAGATTACGATTTCTCTAGCGCCTTAATTTGACTCTTGTTTTGGGTTGTAATTCTGAAGTGGAACAAAAAAGTTCGTATAGGTCTAACTCTTTTAGTTTCCGAAATATATTCATTTTTTATTACTATAATTGACTAGATTCTGATTTTCCCACTCCTCGATTTTCATTCCTACGGTTTTATTTCTAAAAAAAGTAAAATAAGCGGAAAACTAACGAACCTAACTAACTACCCTAAAGAACCCAAAGAACCTAAAGAACCCTAAAGAACCTAAAGAACCTAAAGAACCTAAAGAACCTAAAGAACCTAAAAAACCTAAAAAACCTAAAGAACCTAAAGAACCTAGAAAAACCCTAAGGTACCTAAGGAACCTAGAAGAACCTAATGAATGCGGCTTCCGCTTGCAAGTCGCTCCGCAATTAAGGATAAAATAGTAATCTCCCCATACTAATAATAATAAATATAGTAAATATATAAATAAACGTAAGTAAATATAAATAAAGTAATAAATATTTATTATTATTATTAATAATTAATAAAAAATTATTTAAACTAAAAACAAAATCGTTACATTTGCAGCCGTTCGTAAATGAATTGTGCATTACAATTTTTTATGCAAAATTTCGCTCGTGCTTTACGATGCTACATTACATTTTCGTAAATAGAAAATTGGAATGCTCTATTCATTTTCCAGGTCCCACCACGTGGAGGTCGCTGCATGAGGACCCGCCCGTGGGGTCGTTGCTATGTTTGAATAAGAAAGAAAATACGGACACAGAAAAGACCCCACTCCCATCCACCAACATTTAATTCTCTTATTTCTTTATAGAACTAAGGGCAATAAAATTTAAAAAAACATTTCTTTAATGATTTAACAAAAATATGATGAGAATTTCATTCATCAAAAATAATAAAATAAATGAATAAAAGAAACAAAATTCTGTGTTTAATTATTCAACAAAAATAAGATGAGAATTTCATTCATCAAAAATAAATAAATGAATAAATAAAAGAAACAAAATTATAAGTTTAATTATTTAACAAAAATATGATGAGAATTTCATTCATCAAAAATAATAAAATAAATGAATAAAAGAAACAAAATTCTGTGTTTAATTATTCAACAAAAATAAGATGAGAATTTCATTCATCAAAAATAAATAAATGAATAAATAAAAGAAACAAAATTATAAGTTTAATGATTGAACAAAAATGTGATGAGAATTTCATTCATCAAAAATAAATAAATTAATAAATAAAAGAAACAAAATTATAAGTTTAATTATTTAGTTTTGATCGTAGTCTAACACGCAATGTGAAAACTCGCAATCTTGTTCACTCGGCGTCCGGCTTTAGTGTCGGGTATAAATTACTAGTAGAGTGAAGCTCCAAGTGTTCAGTATCTACTTTAAATGTGCTACAATGAACTTGTGCGTTTTGAAAAGCGGACCTAATTTGACATATAGCATTGAGGCACTTGTGGCCTATTTTATTGCGTTTCTTCGTTTTCACATCGGTGACGATGGAAAATATACGTTCGGCCTCTGCGTTCGAATGGGGAAGCGACAAAACTATTGCAACGATTTGTTCCAGAACGGGAAACATATTTTCATCCAAAAAATTTTTAGTTTGCACAACTTCTTTCCAAAATGAATCGACTTCGAGAGTGAGGAGACTCTGTTTTTTTTCCTCGGTGAAAACCGAGGGCAACGAATTCCATTCGAACGCTAATTTTGTGAGGTCGAACGTCCCGAAGCGCTTAGCAATAGCAGATAAATCTCTAACGCTTCCTCTGTCCTCAAAATTAAGAGCGATACTTGGGGCCAAAAATCGCAAATTGTCTAAGAATGACTGCTTTAGCGGAAATCGACGAGCCATCTCCGTCACAGCCGTCACGTAGAATTGCAAACAAGTTTTGCGTATTTCATTTGCGTGGATCGGAGGAATCTGCGTTAACACGTTTTCGCATTCTGGACCGAGAACAATCTTGTCGAGGGGGATGAAATTCGATGAGTGAGCGATGTTCAAGGTGCCCGACATTAGTTCGTTGAGAACTTCGCGTTTCAAAAAATTACCACCGAACTGCGAGATGAGGAGCCTACTGCTTTCTGCTAGTTTGTGGATGAGGACTTTTCTCGACTGGAAGAGAGCATTGAAGCTATTGAAAAAGTTTAACGCATACTTCAAAAAGAACAAGTAAGCTTTGTTAATTTCGTTTCTCAGATTTGCGAGAATTACCTCCGCCGATTTGAGTCTGTCCTCATTAACGGCGAATGCAAAATACATTTTCAAGGCGTCCCAATTATCAAGAAGTCGGTCGACGCACTTTTGCATCGAGAGCCATCTCGTATCCGACAACTTTAGGATTTTTTTAGTTTCTATATCTAAAAGTTCTTGAAACTCTCGGAGCACTGTACTGCGTTTCGCACTGCCGGACACGTACGTGGCAATGCTTCTAATCAAATCTTCACAGGAGCGAGGCAAAGTAGCACAAGCTTTACTGGCAACTAGAGCGGACGAATGACAAATACAATTCAATACGATGAGGCCAGGCGCGTCTACATTTAAGCGAGTCATAAACGAATTCTGTATCCCCGTCATTACTGATGCATTGTCAGATGCCATTCCGACAATGTTAGTAATGGGGACCCCTTTTGATTCTAGACAAGTTTTGAAGGCCGCGTACACATTTTCGGCTGAACAATATCTAGCGTCTAATTCTACTAACTCTAAAAGCTCCGTGACTACTCTCTTGGTGTCAGGCGATACAAATTGTACTAGTACGCAAAGGGATTTTGTGTCGGTAATGTCAGTACTTTCATCGACGAGTACTGAAAACTTCTGAACTTTTAAAATCTCTACTAATTTTTGCAATTCTCTCTGGCCGATGCAATTTATTATAATACTTGTGCACTTCGTCCGGCCGAGCGTAACGTCCTGTGCTATCCGAGAGTCATTAAAAGTTTCTTTAAGTAGTGGTACCAAGTGGTCTACTGTCTGAATCCCTACGTTATGTTCAGCAAAGAACGCTGACAATTTAATTTCAGCGGTTTTTACTGCTGCTTTATGAGCATTCTCATCCAACTGTAGCTCAGAAGCAGGCTCCACATTTGCAGGTGCTGCGAGTGCTCTTTTCTGAATATGTACTTTTGTTGAAGCATGCTTCTGAATCTCGCTTTTACCGCACTTAAATTTTTTCTGACAGCAAGTGCAAAACGCTAAGTCAGAGTCGTCTTGCACTGCTTGGAGCCAGCCGGAGAACTCCGATATCAATAACCAAGAATTATTAAATTTTTTAACTTTTACTCGTTTTGTCGGCGGTGCTCCTTGAACATCCTCTTGACTGTTGGGCACAGTATCCTGATCCATCGGATTCATCCTGACTTTCACCTCGATTTAATTAATTAACGATAATTAATATTAACGACTACGATCAAAACTTTTTCCAACAAATGGCCACTCTGACCGAGGAACAAGTGAACAACTAACAATTCGAATTGCGCCGGTGCGCCACCTACGCTTTGAAAAAATAACGGACATCCCATGCACCAGCCAAATATGATATACGATATATTATGCATTGATACGTTAGACAACTGTCGGCTGCTTATTATATTTAAATTGATGGCGGGATTTCGGCAAAGCGTTAAATGCAAAGGTTTGATCTCGGGGAGGGGGGTGC
This sequence comes from Trachelus stipa, assembly GCA_036026315.1. Taxonomy (NCBI): domain Eukaryota; kingdom Metazoa; phylum Arthropoda; class Insecta; order Hymenoptera; family Cephidae; genus Trachelus; species Trachelus stipa. The sequence goes on from JAYRCB010000345.1 coordinate 8,119, forward strand.
CATTACAGCATTAATATTGTCATGGTTGTGGCATAATTCTATCTCTAAAAATAGCACGTCGCTTTGTCACAATGTATTTGCCAGATTTTGACAGGAAATGCGTAGGGATAACAGATATTAAGTTATGATAACATTGTTGTAACAGATAGTTGGTGACGCAGTGATTGAGCTCCAGCCTCACGATCTGAAGATTGTCGGTTAAAATCTTTGCGGTGGCAATTTTTTTTTTTTTTTTTTTTAATGTAACAATTCATTATCAAGAAGTCACAAAAGACAAAATCTATAAATGCCGTACTGTATCTTTAAAATAATGTATGTCACTGACATTTTATGTTTCATGATTTTGTCTTTTGTGACTTTCTGACAGTGAATTGCCACGACCTAGTGAAAATCTAATATCCACGGTCTCCAAATTAATAATTAAGTTGAACAAATAATTGGTACAATGAACAATTAATTAATTAAAACAAAAATGTATTTATTTACTAATAATTACAAGTACTTGTACAACAATTGCTAATCCATAGTTTGTATTTTAGCGCCCAGACGTCAGTCGCCTGGTGGTTGGTTGGGAGAGGCGGGCGGTCACATGACGTGAGGAGACTGTGATTGGCTACGCGGGCGTGTAGAGGCAGGCGAGAGCTGGCGGTACGGCGGGATTTTGTCGAGGGAAAAATCCCGCCGGCGGTAGTGGGGGGCCAGAAAAATCCCGCCGGCGGGATTTTTCCCTCCACCTGGCATCGCTGGTACTGACTTGCTTATTCCCCTCACCTCTTTTCTCGTGAGTATACAGAGTGTATCAGCCCAGATGCACGTTTGAGATTTGCGGTGAAACGGTGTACAAATTTGAAAATTGATGACGTGACCATTGAATATTTTTTTATTGCGCATCGAATGGGCATATTATTATTGTTCGCTTAACTGCCGGTCGCAAATAAAAAAAATTATCTTTGCTATTTCAAATGATGATTGAAAAAAGTTAAATGCAAAAGTTGTAGAGCAAGAAAAAATAATAGAGATGAAAAGAAATTTGGACTGATTGCACAGATAATAATTGAGATATTTGCATTCGAAATTTTATCATTTTTTGACAAATTTTTGATACTGGCGGAACGCCATAGCTTCGTGCAGCAGCTTCACGCCGAACTCACGATTCGCAATTGTTTTGAGATAAGCGTTCAGTCAGACGCAAACCCATACAAGGTGACTTAAACATATTATAATGCTATTATTTATTCAAAGTGAGAAACCGAAGTATTCCTGCTGTAGATTTCCGTGATCCTAGATGTAGATTTTAGAGTCTTCGTCTTCCTGGATATGGATTTTCGAGCCTTTATGTTCCTCGCCGTAGATTATGGAGTCTTCGTGTTTCTCGCCGTAGATTTTAGGGTCTTCGTGTTCCTCGTAGTAGATTTTGGAGTCTACGTGTTTCTCACCGTAGATTTTGGGGTCTTCGTGTTCCTCGCCGTAGATTTTAGAAACACCGTATCCCTCGCCGCAGACAAAATCTACGTCCAGGAACACGAAGACCCCAAAATCTACGTCGAGGAACACGTAGACTCCAAAATCTACGACGAGGAACACGAAGGCTCGAAAATCCATATCCAGGAAGACGAAGACTCCAAAATCTACATCCAGGATCACGGAAATTTACAACAGGAATACTTCGGCTTCTCACTTTGAATAAATAATAGCATTATAATATGTTTTAGTCATCTTGTATGGGTTTGCGTCTGACTGAACGCTTACCTCAAAACAATTGCGAATCGTGAGTTCGGCGTGAAGCTGCTGCACGAAGCTAAGGCGTTCCGCCAGTATCAGAAATTTGTCAAAAAATTATAAAATTTCGAACGCAAATATCTCATTTATTATGTGTGCAATCTGTCTAAATTTTTTTTTCATCTCTATTATTTGTTCTTGCTCTACAACTTTTGTATTTAACTTTTTTCAATATCATTTAAAATGGCAAAGATAATTTTTTTTATTTGCGACCGGAAGTTATGCGAACAATAATAATATGCCCATTCGATGCGCAATAAAAAAATATTCAATGGTCGCGACATCAGATTTTCGAATTTGTGTATCGGTTCACCGGAAATTTCAAACGTGCATCTGGGCTGATACACTCTGTATTCACACACCTTTTTTTTATTGACTATGCTCCGAAAAACATCGAATTGAATTTAACATAAAACAAATAAACTATTGAATTTTGAGCTATTGAATAAGTGAATTGAATTTAACAAACTATTTATTCGCAACAGTTTGTACAGTGATCTGTTCCTAAGGGAAACTGGAGTGTAACTAACTCTATACCCAATTTTAAAGGAGCCTCGTGGACGAAATTTTTAGAAACAGGGGAGAGGGTACTTCTCTGCATGCCATTGTTATATCCCAAAGGGGATCTACTCAAGTAAATGCAATCTGTAAATTCTTTTCGGCACATCAAACTGTTCGATTGCCTCATGTAAATCCTAGAACGCTGAGTAGCAGTCCACGAGCTCACACTACATGCCAGCGCGAGGTATGAAGCAAGACTCTTCCTGCAAGTTCATCAATATTGTGGTGCATTGTCCCCAAACCCGGAGCCAATGCACCTACAGTATTCGGAACCGATGATCAGTCTTTCTGGAATCTTGGTAACCGACGGCACTCCTCTAGGAGCAACCGTCGAAATCATCGAGTCTTGCTCGTTCCTCCGCGAGTAGTATCTTACGTGGCTTCGGATCCTTGTGTCCAAGCCTTCCCACCCGAGGGCCAGAGAAGTTACTACAGTGAGCGAACGCTCACTCTACCGTGAGTGCAGCGACAGACATCGGAGTGCATAAGAAAGAACTCATACTGTGAAATCCTTCTCAACTCTTCAAACCAATAATCTAATCATAACCTTCGTAAGTTAACGAATTCTTTATATGTAATCTAACTGTAACGAATTGATGGTACTCGTCGCTTCTCATTCGAATCCACAATACCAATAAACAATCCACTCTTTGAAGCGACTCAATCTACGAATCTTTCAACAACCTTATTCCATTCCCAATAACACAGAAAACAGATACGCCTAAGCCCATATTTACAACTTGCTCTTAAAGTCACTAACAGAGTCGCTTGTAGTTAAAAATCACTAAGAAAAAAATTTAAAAGCGCGCTATTAGCAGTAAAAGCGAGTTCTGAATACGAGCTCTAGCGTTTAAATGGTAGTCCACAATCAAAATATATCTACGCCCTAGCAATTTCACTAGCTAAGGTTTAACACCATGCCTTAGATTCTTCCTTGGAATAAGGTCCTGTGTTTGAATTTGCCCTGCTCAAAGGTCTTCGGTTTTCCGTTTAGGCAATGCACGGAAAACGGGCGCTGGCTACTCAGCGAAGACTAGCCAGTCCTTTCAAATGTCATAAAATTGGTTGGCATGTATCAGACATATCTGTCGAAGTACCTCGCTGGTTCAGACATCCTTACGTATAAAAACCGAAGCTATCTGTCCTCTAAGGCGCCATCAAGGCCGAACATTATGATGTAAAAAACTTATTATGTTGGGGTCCTCAAACATCTTACTACGCTACTGATTAGAAAGAGACAAGGCTTTGCCGTCACCAGTCGCTATCTCTTTCTTCCAGCCGGCCATGTTTTCCTATGTCTATGTGTAGTCCATGCTATATGTCGATGGTATAAAGCTTTCCTTGTCTGTGACGTCACCGCTCCGTGTACTTATGTACGAGCGATTCCATCAGACTTCAGCCACCCGTATTTATTTGCTGTGCTACGTGAATTCAGTCGTTTTTATTTTGAACACAGATATTCCGGAGACGGTGGATTGTATCAAAAAAATTATAACAAATGAAAGTTTTGTGTTCTTTTTAGTATCTACAATAAAAAAATATTAAAAAATTTTTTTTTAGTAATGTGAACCTATTTTCAAAAAAAGAAATTTACAAACTTTGTTTTCCTAACCAAAGTGCCACCGGTGGTCCGGAATTTTTTTAATATTCTGTAGACAGAATATGAATTTTATGCAAAATTAAAAAATGGAACAACCGGCCGTTTTTTAGTTACAAAATTTTTTCTAATTTATAAAACCACTAATTTTTTTTCTGATTAAATTATCTCTACGCATTTTTCAGGGTTGAGACTGTCTTTAGTGTTATAAACTTACAGCCCGCATTAGTTTTTTAAAGTTTATTAAATTTTTCTGTTGATTAGGAATTTTTCAATATTGTTACTCTGCGATTGAGTTATACAAGTGTTAATATGGAATTGTTGATTGATTTATACACGTATCATTCGATAGAATTATTTTCTGAATGAAACATTACCTATTCCAATATTTATTCCCGTACCCGTTCCACCTTTTGCCTCCGGTATATTCCTGTTTTACTTATAAAATATTTACTTATAAAATACTGGAATAGGTAACGTTCCATTCAAAAAATAATTCTATCAAATGATACGTGTATAAATCAGTCAACAATTCCATATTAACACTTATATAACTCAATCGCAGAATAATAATATTGAAAAAGTCCTAATCAACAAAAAAATCTAATAAATGCAAAAAAAGTAATGCGGGCTGTAAGTTTATAACCCTAAAGACAGTCTCAACCCTGAAAAATGCGTAGAGATAATTTAATCAGAAAAAAAAATTAGTGTTCTTATAAAATAGAAAAAAATTTGTAACTAAAAAACGGCCGGTTGTTCCATTTTTTAATTTTGCACAAAATTCATATTTTGTCTACAGAATATTACAAAAATTCCGGACCACCAGTGGCACTTTGGTTAGGAAAACAAATTTTGTAAATTTCTTTTTTTAAAAATAGGTTCACATTACTGAAAAGAAATTTGTTAATATTTTTTTATTGTAGATACTAAAAAACACAAAATTTTCATTTTTTTATAATTTTTTGATACGATGCACCGTCCCCGGAATATCTGTGTTCAATATAATAACGGCCGAATCCACGTAGCACAGCAAATAAATACGGGTGGTGTTACGATCCGACTCTGTGATTGTAGACCAACGAATTTATATTTGTTGTGGGTTCCAGGAATTATTGGTGGGTTTCTTCAGTAAAGAATCCGTCGTTCAGGTTGAGCCAAGAGTATGTGTATTTCACGAGAGAGAGAGAGAGAGAGAGAAGTGTCGTGTATAATGTCCAGACTACTACTAACTACTTTTAGGGAAGGTTCGTCTTTTTATATTAATAGGAGTGGTGTAAGGTAGGAATTGAAAAGCGGGAAAACCTAGATTGGGAATAACGGGACTTCAAAATGGAAATGGGTTTTTAAGGGTTTTAGGAATAGGGATATTAGAAAAATAGAAATAGAATGTCATAGTAGGGTTGAGGAATTAACGGTAACGAAGCGGTATGTAGGGAATAACGTGGTGAGGAGTTTTATGAAGGATGGGGATTAACGGTGGTTGAGAAAAACTATGATAAATAGTACACGGAACGTGACAGAGGCTGAAGTTTGATGGAATCGCTCATACATAGAATGGCTGAAGAGCAACCTTATGTTTTTATTAATTATTCGAGATGACACTATTGATACAATGCCATGTAGGCATTATTTTTAATTCATAAGCTGCTGTTAAAGTTGAATGTATGTAAATAGTCTCCGCGATAGCAACAATAACAGTTCTCACGTAGCATGAATATCGTATACCGTTCAAATTTCTTAGTCAATATTCTAAAGGTATACAAACAGTATCGAAATCACACTGGAAGCACTGTCAGAGGGTAAAATAAGTATCGGCACGCCTTGATTTTTGTAATAACCGTATGAAAACTTTACGAAGTTGTTATAAATTATTCTATCGATAGCTTATTATAAATAAAAGCAATGAATTAAGGGCCTTCCGTATCCAGATCGGCCACATTGAATTATGACGTCGTAACTTACTTAAAATTACTTACGATCGCGTGCTCTTATATTATCCTTAAGCTTAAGCTTCCTCTATCAATTAATATAAATTTAAGCTTTTCACGCTAAATGTTGATTAGTGTCTGTCGGATCGTGTCATTCAGTTAGCGTCCAGAATACTTAATCCGTTTTAATTCTTTCTCAGTTATTGGGAGTTCAACTTCTAGTGGTCTCCCACGGTAAATTCTGTTAGCGGCAAACTTTACAAAAATAAGAAATATCCTAATTCATTGTTTCTATGTCCAAGTATCTCAGACCAACGTTCCTGATATACAGGAGTCTCTAATTATCAATTTAGATGTCCAGGTTTGTTATATTGCACTTTATAACCAACTATTCGTAGGTATCGCATACTATGTTGAGATCTTTCGGATTACTGGGATCCCGGCTATTGCTCTTCTTATCCAAATAATTTGACCGTCCTTTGCCACTATGCTCGTATTTAAGGATGTTCTGGCTATAATGTTCTAACATTGATAGAAAGATAAAAATTTGACAGATTGTTCATTTTCCCTATTTAAATACGTGTGCAAAGTTTGCAGTCGATTGTCTTAGCGGTTCAAAAGTTATTCAACATTCAATTTAACATGGGTTCTTATGGAGTAGCAGCACATTCTTGCATTTATGAACGAAATTAACAAAGAAGCAACATTGATATCGTTTGCAAACTTTTTATGTGCGTTGATCCAATTCTGGGCAATATTTGTAAAAAAAAAGTTCTCGACGATCCTTAGCCGTTCTCGAGTTATTTATGAAAAATCAATGGAAAATATCAGAAACGGCCTGTAATATTCGTTTCGTCTGTGGAACCGTGGCAACGCAGCGGCAGAAGTACGGACAGAAACATTCTAGGGGTCTCTCTATCTCTCTCTCTCTGTCCTAAGGATTATTGGGGCCCACCGCAATTACCGTTCATATGTGGATTTTCAATTCAGCAGGAGGAAATTTTTATGAATGGTTATTTATAACATTGAAATTTTCAACTTTTAATAATTTATTTGAATAAATAAAATATTTGATTTAACAACATAACAATTTTTCATAAAGTTTATATTTAATATTTAAATTTCATATCATGATATGATATTTAATCGGCAAAACAAGATTTAAAAATCTAACCTAACCTCTCAATATACTTGAACGTTACGTTCCAACATGGCGTTCGAGCGTCCTACCGTTCACCTACGGATACTAAATCGCTGGGCCCCGTTCAGAAAGAGTCTTTCAATTGGAAAGAGCACGGCTTGGAATATAGTGAAAGAGAGTGCGATGCGGACAAGGATGTGCGAGAGAGAAGCTCGAATACGCTTTCTCGCCGCGTCGCATTGTTACCAACGTAAAATAATGAATCAATGCAATACCAGGCAATACGCTGTTGCCGCGATTAATATATGATTTTTGACATATTATTTTGACTTTTAAAAAGTCCCACAAGTGAAAATATGACATCAACGACGATTAATTATATATCTTATGCAATTTCAATTATCATTTGATACCTGGTAAACATGAAATATGTTTCATATGAACAACGAATTTTTTTTACAGTTCGATTTAGGTCGAATTTATGTCCAAAAGTTTTCTGTCGAACATCACACAATGAGGAAAATCCACTAATATATTGATTTATAGAGTCAAAAAACATGTTTATTACCATTATTGTAGCCTTTCACAACATACCAGTGCCTATGGTTCATATTTTACCTCCGTGAAACAGAGAATTTCATCTATTTCAAATATCAGTACCTTTTGTCTGGGACTGTATAACCAGAACATCCTTAATATATCTTTGGAAATCCGGGAGCAGGTGTTACATTACTTAATACGTAAGGCATATACCATGGAGGTCAGGAACGGTGGTGCAAAAAGAACTTGGACACGGATTCTAGTTCCACGTTGATATTAAAAAATAAAACATTTTTCGTGTTCTAAAATATTGTACAATATTATCACGGTAATTAATTCCATGATTTTGTAGACATTTTCACTAAAAATGAGGAACTATAATTCAAATACTTTTATTCTTAAAAGTTTTAAGAATTTATAATGTTAAATATTCCGCGATACCGAGATCGCTTTGAGAGCGTGCGTGATAGAGAACCTAGGTACGAGTGCCTCGCGTGAAGAGTGAGAGAGAATGCGTGTGTGATCCAATAGAGCTGGAATACGTTCGTTAGCCCTACTGACCTAAGAATCCCTACGGCAAGCGAGCCTCAATCGTACGAGGACCGATCAACGCATGCGCTTCTAACAATAATTTAAATTCCTTGTACTTTCGATTTATTTCATTTCGTTTGGTAAAATATAATAATATGAACAGTTAGCTGAATACACGCATAACATGTTCACATATTTACTGTACCCTAATTAAAAATATCCTTAATATGTTGAATGTCACGCTAATTTTACATGGGTCGCTTATGGCGCCAACAGAATTTGTTATTATGCCATACATATTATATTGAAATATTATTTACAACAAATGCTCAAAGAATACCCCGTAATGTATCGCCAGAGGGAACCTTAAAATATCATTTTTTAGACAAATTATTATAAAATTACCTACAAATGTATAATAGTGACGTCATAGACATCTAAAATATTTTCAAGGAAGAGGAAAGCTATTAAAAATATTTTTGAGGCAGGGTAACAGTGCCATTGTCACGTGACATGCTTCGGGTCTTAACTCTTTCACAAATGCGCATATAAGGGAAGCATATTAATAAGATACGGGAATGCAACAGAGGAATCACCCGAGTCCGGAAATGCAAAACGTGGTATTATGTGAGGGAGCTAACTTCCGGTCTTATCGTACCGCGAACGTGCCTAGAACGTGTGAACAAAAAATTCTAGAATTTATTCGTACGGGTAAAACCGCTGAAATCGTAAGATTTGCCCGCGTCTCTAACTACAGCATGGCTCACGTTATCGCAGCAAATATCAAATGTTAACACAGTGACAGCAAATACAATTTTTGTCGTTACAAAAAATATTTATTATTGCAATATTTGCTAGGAAAGCAAATATTATTTGCTGCAACATACAAAAAACTTTGCATCCCTTAGCAACAGTTTTCTAGGGAAGCAAATATCATTTGCTGCAGCAACATAGAAAATGATGTGCTCCCTTACCAATGATTTGCAAACAACAAGTTTCAATGCCTGTTTAGCCAGTCGAAACCAGCCAATTTCAATCCGATGTGTTGTACTGGGCAGAAAGCGCCCGTTTTCTGAAATTTCATTTCGACTGGCTCCAGATATTAAAACTCCCAGTTTCAATGCAGGTAATATGAAATCTATAGTGTGTGACACGGTATAGAACTACGATTTCAGACTACGGGGGATGCCTGGCTTCGCCTACGGCTTGGGCAACCAACTTCAGCCTAGTCTAAAATTGTCTTGTTTCATTCCGTCTCACATAATATACTAAACTTAAACTTTTTCTCGTCAGAAGCAATTTTAGCGCACTTGTATGGATAATTAGTATTTCCTGTGTGTACTACATCCTATAATGCTTCCGAATTATATACGTAAGACACGTATAAAAAATTGTACCGTTTCAGAATTTGAATGCTAGGTTTTTGCGTTTTGAGCGACTCACCTGTACACTACAGATACTGCACAGGTACGAGCGTAAACCTCGAAGTTGTTATGATCAACTTTTGACAATTGTCGAGACATAATTGTTACATTACTCTATTAACTCGAATTTTTTAAGTTCTGACAGCAATCGCTATGTTATACTAACAAAAAAAAATAATACCTTGTAATAAAATTTTTATTTGTTAGACGTATCACAAGAAATCTTGCCAAGTAATACCAGTTACAAACTAAATCGGTGACTTGAGCAAATGCTTTGCTACGTCAGCAAATCGTTTGCTGCATTAGCAAATATTCCGTAAGATAAAATTTTTGTGCCTACTGCAAATTATTTTTACTGGAACAACAATATTTTTGCTGTAATATCATTCCGATTTGCTGTGATAACAGATCCAGACTTAACAAATGCAATTTTGTTGTAGTTACTAAAACATTTTTCTCCGTGTGTTCACCAACTTCCAGCAGAAATTAAGATGGATAAGCAAGAGCAAATCAGTCTCTAGATACACACCAGAACGCATTGTTCGGGCTAGAGTAGCTCCTGATAATTGTATCGCGCGGCGGCTATAATTCTCGCAGGAATCCGCGTCTATTACATATCGCTGTTAGTAAGTTGATAAGGTCGTATTAAACTTATTACTGTACATAAAAAATCTTATTCGTATGAAAATATAACAAAAATAGTTGTGGAATACAATTTAAGGAATTTTATAGTCAATTTATCTGATCAAATAATAGCATTTAGTTCACCACTGCATAAAATTTCATAATACAGGTATTGTAAATGCGATGATATTATTCAAACAGGTAACTCGTAGAAATATTCAAATATTCGATTTCAGAATAAAAATGGCAGTGTATTTAACGAATTGCCCTGATAATGAAATTGAGGTTTGCATTTCTCCACGTGAAAGCTTGCTGAGAAAACCTGTCATGAATTTAAAAAAAATGCCGGGAAAAGCTGCATATAACTGCGCGACGATTCTGCAAAATATGTTATGAAAAAATTCAAAGAAAATAAAAAACTTTTACTAAAAAAACGGGAAATATTGTGAAGACTGTACTGGTTTATTTGTTTTTTATTTGGAGTGGTTTAATATGACATATCGTAATGTGCACGCATAATAGATGTATGTTTTATGAATAAATAAAACTGTTTTTATATGTTTATGTACTGCATTAATTTCTTGATACCATTTTCATAACGATGGAACTATTGAAACATTTGTAAGTACTGACATTTATTCTAATTGTGTAATTCTACTAATCTAATCTATTGTTGATTTTTTATTTTGTAAGTTTTTCTGCGTCCCAATTCACTCATTTAAGATTCCTACAAATGTCAGGATCAAATTTCGGAATATCTTGTAAGAGCCATTTATAGGAAATCTAACTGTTGCATCATATCACGTCCTCAATTTCCAAGTTACCGATAATAAAAACTTAGGATAGCCTTTTGTTACACAGTAATTTGTTTATAATTTCAAGCTTCCGCAGTTATTTTTCATATCAAAAATTTTTAATTTCACGAATTTAGAAAAAAGTCGAAGAGACAGTCTCACATCGGATCCTATGCGCGACTCTTTTCTAACTCGCGACAACAACTTCCGAAACTCTTTCTGAGATTCTTCTCGATTCTGTTTTTTTTTCCACGCGGGGTGTTAAATTTATAATGGTAATAAATTGTTCATTTATTATTAATAATAAAACTTAAATTATCTCAAATCGCGAATAGCTATTTCACTGGACGTCACCGATTTGACGTTTAAAACAGGAAGTTTGAAATCAGTTAACATAAAAATCTAAATCGGATCATAATGAAAGTTTAATTTTACTCCCATCATTTCGGTAACTTTATATTTTTACCGTATTCAATAGAAACTTAATATTTTCTACAATTCGGAGCGTCTTAAAAAACCTCGAAGTAACAAAATTCAAGTATAGTTGAACCCCAATTATTCCAGAAGTGGTTTAACCGTGTAGCTCACAGCGGATCATCGCCTCCCGTGCACAACGAGGATCACACGCCAGAACGAGATCTGACATATCTCGGGATACGCTCGCTACCTCAATGTGCAGTATTGGGATCTATCCTATGGGCGGAGCCTAATCCAATATGGCGACGTTGGGACCACTTGTTTGTATGGTGATATATGGGTTAAATAGATAAAAATTATTAAAAAATGATTAATATTAATGAAATTTGCCGCTGGGCGCATACAAAACCTGGAAACCGGAATTTTCTTGAGGGTGAGCGTATTTTAAGGGCGAATCATATTTTGAAATGTGGGAAAAATCAGTGTACAAGTGCCGGTATGATGAGTATTACTGCGTATTGCCTTCAAACTTCTCATCTACGAGAAAAACCTCATCAGATTGACGGTGAAATAAGTGATAATGGAGTAATTAAGCGTTTTGTGTGTACTTGCAAAGCAGGACAGGGTGAAAAATGCAAACATATTCTTGGAACATTACTCTTTTGCAGTCGGTAAGTGACTATCTCGTGTTTAACCTCTTTTACTTAACGAATATTCATTTTTATATTATGATGATCAAGTCGATTACCAAATGCAGTAGTCACAATGTCTATAATTGTTGTTAGAATTTTAAATGACTCGATATCAGTAAGTGTACTTAGTTCGCTGTCATTTGTTATGAAGGCTGTAAACCTGGGCTTCAGAAAATCAGTTTCCACTTGCACTTCAAAATCACACCTTGCGACATTTGGAGGTGGTGGAGAAATCAGCTGATCAGAAGAATCAATTTGATCATTGAAAGACACACTCGGCAGCACCTCCTGAATGTCGTAGACAGGCGCTTGGGAATCTACTTTTTTCGAACTTCTGTTCAGTACTCGTTGTTCTCTTTTTTCCCTTAAATTCAATTCTTCTTGACTTTTTCCTGGCAGATTACAAGAAGGTACTGCAGTTGTCTTGAGACGTCTGTATGTAGCTTCGTGATCTAAACATAAAAGTTCATTTTGGAGCAGAAAGTTGAGGTTAACAATTACTTGATAAAAAAATAACACACTCACCTGGATAAATGTAATCATCTCTTCTGAAGTGGAGTGCACACACTTTTGAACTTGATGATAATACTGTCACTTTCAATGCTTTTTTCCCGGCTTCAAATTGATCTATTTTTTCTTTATTCCCAACGAAATTAGTAATGTAAACACTACGTTTGCCAGGTTTCGGAAAACGATGAAACGGAATATCACTTTTATCAAAACAGTTATAACACTGAGGAACACAGCAGATGTGTTTGTCCGTCTTTTTTTTCAATATTTTATTATTTTCGGACATTTTTGTGATAAAAAAATAGAGAAAACTCAATAAAAACTGTTGTTTACCCCTAATATCCAGTTATAAAAGTGGTCCCAACGCGTTTTATTTTTCTGCCACCAGAGGTCATATCGCCATCGAAGAGATCCCAATATAAGAAGAAAGAGTTTTATATTTTTTCCGTGTCTTAAAAAAAATATATGGCACGTCGAAAGTCGAAGTTCGAGATATTTTTATCGAAATACTGAAGTTACTTTTCAGGCCAATCAAGAGCATTCATTTAGTTCACCTTTTTTCCACACCGTGGTAATGACCGGCCATTTTAGTTTGATTTACAGTTATGTAGTGCACAATTAAAGACATTATAAATATATTTAATATACAATGTAATGTGTAAAAACGTAAAAATAAACTCCGCGTATTACTTTGAATGTCTGCAATGTGCTTTTATTACTTACCTATTATACTAAATTGTAATATACAGGGTAAGGCGCGAGAAACAGAACACCTGAATATCTTTGTTGGATTTGAAAATACGGAGTTTATAAATATCGGGATTTAAATGGTTTGGAAGGGCGCACCTGGCTGTCATAATTTTTTTCACTTTTTTTTCATTTTTTACCATTTTTTCAAGGTTATCAGAGTTTTTTTAATGGAATGGCATATTTATTCTCCTCGCACATTGTAGCCAGCATCCAAATGAATTCAATCATGTAACATAGTATAACCTTTAAATGACCTCCAACCCAGAAATATGGTAATAGGGTAAGAACGACGTGTAAGAGATTTGGCTTTATTTCTGTTACGCTAAATGTTCAAAATTACTCTCTTGCACTGCGATACATTTATTCAACCGTCTAGTAAATTACTACTTTTTAACGCGTCCTATCATGCTTAGCCAAAATACCGACCGGCAATTCATTAGTAATTCCCCAAATTCCAAAAGACTACACTACTGTCGTGTTCCCCCTCTCCGTTAAGTTATAATCAGAGCCTATGTATCGGGATGATGAGAAGACTCGACCCTTTCGTCGAGCAACCTCTCAAGAAGACACAGGTACTTCTCTCTCTATTATAATTAAATATTGAAAATTCTTACTTACCGTAAATTTTAACATTTGTTAACAGGCGTTTGGGTTTTATTTACTGGATATAAAAATTGAACTCATTTTACTCACCCACCGTATCGTTACCCGATAATATTCAATGGTACGCGACAGTGGAATAATCTATGGATCAAAATCGGCACGTTTTGGAAGCAGGAATAATCCTTAAATACCAGCAGGAGAAGAATAAGTACTCCAACAGTGCGACAAACACCGACGCGTGCGAAATTAGATGTCTATAGTGTGGCTTATGTGTCGGAAGTCTAGGTAATGAGTGAGTACCGTATATGTGATTTATATATCTTGATTCTGTAAATGTTCGTGTTTTACATTTTCGGTTTTAAAAGAAGGGAAAAGGGAAACAGTTCTCTGTTCACTTGCTATTTGATTTTCTTGTATAATTGTACTCAGACGCTTTTGATTTATTTGTTTATTTTTTTTAAACATGTGGATCTGATAGAAAATAAAATAGAGTGAGTAAGTTATAACTCCGTAGTTTATTTCTAAAAGAATCGATGCACAAGCCCTGGTGATTCTTTGTTTGATGTTCTCTGCAGTGGTTGGCCGTTCATGATAGACTTCGTCCTTTAGTTTTCTCCACAGATAGAAATCGAGGAATATGAGAGCTGGTGATCGAGCCGGCCTGGATTTGACCCGGCTCACAAGAATCGTTTAGTGTAACAGAAATAAAGCCAAATCTCTTACACGTCGAATTATTATTCATTCCATATTTCTGGATTGGAGGTGATTTAAAGGTTATCCTATATTACATAGTTGGATTCGTTTAGATGCCGGCTACAATGTGCAATGAGAAAAAATATGTCATACCATTTAAAAAAACTCTGATAAGCTTGAGAAAACTGGTGAAAAATGATGAAAAGAAAAAAATTATGACAGCCATATGCGCCCTTCCAAACCATTTAAATTCTAATATTTGCCTACTCTGTATCTTTAAACCCAACAGAGATATTCAGGTGTTCAGTTTCTCGCGCCTCACCCTGTACAACGGACAATTAATAAATCCAAGAGTATGCAAAATGTTGAAATGTTGAAGTACTATGTTTTCAACAGTCCAATTTACCGTAGTATAATGTAGAATAATTTTTATTTATCATTTTTTGTTACTATTAGCAAAGGAAGACATCGCATTATAGGAAACAGTTGGCTACAAAAAATTTACAAGGGCTTTGATTTTGTAATTGCAAAAAACTACGGTACAATATTATTTTCCTACGAGAAGTTTTTTAAAGTTTTCAAAAGTTACTGTGATAGGATATTAGTTCTAATCTAGTTCTAGCGCATAACACACTTTCTGTGTAAGTTCACTCCTATCTCCAAATATGAACTGGACACCTCATATAGTGTACTTCCATTCTTAAGACTGTTCAGTTTATGTAATTGTGATTTACTGAAATTTACGTTGTAATTCCTTTTCAGTGTTCACGTTGCCCTTCTTACATTTCCAATTATGCGAAATTGACATTCGTTCAATAATTTTCCAATTATTGTTGTAACGAGTCAAATGTAAGCAGTAACGACATTCTTAGGATAACCTTACAAGATAGTCCTACTAAATGTTATATTTCTTAAAATTCGGCCTGTTGCTGCCTGGTGTCGTCCATTTCTGTCTTGGACTGCCAACACGAGCGGACGTCACCAAGCAGCACAGCAAATCATATCAAAGGTTACAAGTAAAAGTCCTTAAATTAAAGTCATTGATTTTCATGTGTATTCCTTTCATCACTAAATGCAGGGTTTCGGAATAAAGATAGAAAGGTTTTTTTTTCTTTTTTTAAATCTGTACATATAATTATCGACGAAACTGCCGTATCGAAGCAAAAGGAATAAAGGAGAAATTTACCAATTGAATTGCTCTCATCCATCCATAATAAATTCGACATCAACTGGGAAAGAGGAACATCGTAGACAATCCCTCCATAATGTGATATCAACGGTTATGAAGCAACATCGTATTTCCGTGATACCAAAAACTAAGCGATACTGTTTATTATAATTTAGTTTATCTTTTATTTGTAATTCAAGTGTGGGTTATGTGTGTCATGGAATGGGTCATGAACGTTACTTTGATGAATAGACTCAGCTAATGCTTTGCCTGCGGCGCACTCTCGGAGGAATCCATCAATCTATTTACGCCTTTCGTATATATTGATAGACTTGTGAAAGCGTATATATACGCCTTTAACAGTCAAAGGGTTAATAAAATATTTTCTTATGTAATTAACTTGTTATTATACTACAATATTTTATTTTTGACCAATATAACTAATTATAGATACATATTTTTATATGCTATATACAATTATATATGCTGCTTGATATCAGTTGAAATCTGTAATGAATTGGGCATACAACCATTTCTCAAATCATATTTAATAACTGCTTATTTTCTATCAAAAGTTGCTTATTTCTTTGTATATATATTTTTAGCAATATTAATTATATATAACGTTATATATTGTAAAACAATATTGGATATCACCTCGATATGTGGGAATGGAAAAAAGTCAAACTGAGGATATTTCCAAAAAAAAATAAAGTTTCAAAATCTTCAGTACAGAAATCTTATTTATTAATTCAATCCGAAATGAATATAAAATTTCCAAGATCGATAAATAAATTTACATACTACTATACATTGTAACAAAAATGTTACTGCGAACCCCTCCCCCGCCTCCTGGCTCGAGGTCCCACAGGCCTTGAGGATAGCGCTCGTATTTCTTTAATGTTAATTGCGTATACTTAGCGTTTCAGGACTACTGTACATAGTTTTAAGGTCCCTCCCCTCCACCCTTCCCAC
>JAYRCB010000347.1:0-10625 GCA_036026315.1 Trachelus stipa
GAAGCTATACAATGCAAAAGAAATAAGGATAACTGAAGTATAATTTAAGAAAAGCATAGGCGCATCCTATTTATCGGAAAATTACGGTATCGAAGACGCTATGCGAGAGCGCACGGGCAAGTACGACGCGGGTGCGATACTTTACGAAACAATAGTGACGAAAAATTAATACAGCCGGAATAACATAAGTATGCGGAATAACTAACATATAGGTTTTGAAAGAAAACAACACGCTAGTAATAAATTAACGGAAATCGGCACGCAAGAAGCGGCAAAGGAACGGCAGCGGAACGATTGCGCGGTTCCAATTCTCGCACGCGCGAAATAATAACCGCGATCTGCAATAGTAATACGAAAGAGTCACGCAAAGGAGAAGGTAAATCCGTAGGAACCCGAAAAAGGATAATACGCGCGGGTTCGTTAACACAAGCTTCAAAGCACGCATACAGAAAAATTATTACAATAAAATAGAAAAGCTCACAATAAATTAGTACGAGAAATGTCACACGAAAATATCACAGTCAGAAAGAGATAAAATATTATAAAGAATATTTAATTATCGTTGCGACGGTCAAACGTTCTCGGAATGTGTAGTACAATTTCGAAATCGGCAGAAGGCTCGGCGTCGAGGAACGTAAACAACAAGGTCGCCTCGAAGGGCGCCTGGCGCGGGACGATAGAGGGACGGTCGTGATATGTAAAGTTCGGAAAATTGAAACGGCGATAGAAAAGCGAAAATACACTAAGATTCTGCAACGATAATTAGATACGAAACACCAGCAATAATATACAGAGAGAGAAACGGAAGATATCGCATACAAAATAGGCATATGCAAATCAGAAACACACTTCAGCAAAGCAAATGGTTAAGGAAAAGCAAAGACTTCAGTCATTTTAGCCCAATTCGAAAAAGGAAAAGAAAAGAAACAGTATGATTAGAAGTAATCAGAATTAATACGGCGTGAGCTCGCCGCTGATTTGGAACAAAACGTATGATTCGAAAATTTCAGAGTGATTAGACACAGTCAAAAGAATAATAATTTGCGGTAAACCATAGCCCATAATAATCGACACAATATTATAATTCGATAGCGAGAGAATCTGGCTGTAGAACAACCAAGCCGGTCAACCCGGAGTCAACGTTCGAGCAGGCAGATTTCCACGTTCACACTAGGCGAAGATTCCAGAAAATTCGTTAATTACAGCAAGAATAGAAATCTCAAATCATATAAGAAAAGCGCAAAATCGGAAATTCAAAGATACAAAAGATACGGCACTATCGTCCTTTATTTTATAGCAGGCGGAAAGACATTCGCCTGATAACGGCAGAGAATATTCGTCACCGGCGAAACAGACGGTTTCGCCGTGCACGTGTCGATAATCTTCAACAAGAGAATTAGAAAATATTAAAGTAAGCGAAAGATCTCACCACCAAAATAGAAAAGCAAAATTAGCAAAGCGATAGCTCAAGGTAATCAGACTTCTCAGGCGACGGCAGCTCCACGGCACTATCCTCTCTATATTTCTTTGTCTCTCTCAGTGAGTCCCTCTCTCGATCGTCTCAGTTCAAGATTATCACGTGGGTTCTCTATGATACTTCGCACGACAATGAATCTTCGATCGATGATCTACGGCAAGCAGGCTCAGGTGAGGCGGGACGGTACCGGAACGGGAAGAACGTTAACGAAGGCAGCCGTGCTGTCCCGAGCGTTGACGCGAAGCGGCGGGAACGGCCGAGTGAAGACGAACGCCGATCCTGTCGGCATGGCCCTCGAAGCACGCTGGGCCTTGCGGATTGAGGGTGCTCAGGCGGCTTCTCAGCCAGACAGAGGCGCTGTCATAGGCGATCGGCAGGCCTTAGACGGGCTAGGGAGGAAAACCTCATCTCCCTGCCGGCCATATCGGCGGCGGATGGGCCCAGAGGACAGCCCTTGCTGGCCGACGGAAACGGAGTCTCCTCCCGGGTTCTCCAGGGCTTCTTTGGCGTAACGGCAGCATCGGGATCCCGGCGACATCCAGGTCGGCGGAACTGGCGGGGGCGTCGGGATCGGTGGAGGCGGCATTGGCTCCTTCTCAGGTTGTCCCTCGTGCGAGATCTCCAAAATCGGCATCAAACAGCCAAACGGTATAGCCACAAAATCCTCGAAATCCACCATGATGTTGTCCTGTCCTCACGCCCTTAGGTCGGTTAGAGAGACTCGAGAGTCGAGATAGAGGATAGCATAACAGAAAGCAAAAGATAAGGCAGCATAAACGGAAAATTAGAAATTGTGAAGGACGATAATAGACGCTCACAAACGGTAGCCTTAAACTAGTAATTTAGATGGAATCGCTGGTGGATTGTCGTGCGGAGCTCAGGTAGAGAGAACTTGTATTTTAATTTTGGGACGCGATGCGGGAGAATCACGTCACAACTCCCCCCTACGTAGCGGAGACCGTAGCGGTAGTGAGGCCTTTCGCGAGTCGAGTCAAAACTAAAGTCTCTGACAACGCGAAAGTGTGACCGTGCCGGGGAGGATTCCCACGACAAAATCGGTACGTGAACTTAAACGCGAAATTTCTGGAATAATCGGTGAATTCAGAAAAATAGCCAAAACAAGAGTCCCCAAAAAAATAACAATAGAATGAAAAGGAGAATATGCCAGACTAAGACCCAAAAGCGTCTTGTTAAGCGTAGCGAAAGATAGCGCTAGCAGAGTTAGTATGCACTATTTAGTCTGGACTCCAGAGGATCATACGGAACGGCCCGAAAGTAGGACCTCAAAGAAGAGCGATCATTTGTCTCTGGTAGTCCACGTGAAGCTAGGTACTGAAGTGCGACAAGAAGACGGACTAGAAAAGGAACGGACTAGAAAGAAACGGACTAGCACGCAGGTTTTCGGAACTTAAACGAGACAAGCACGTCCGGGGTTCTCTTTCATCAAGGTGCATCCGTAAGGATCCACTTACAATCAGACACTTAGGAAGCCCAGCAGGCAAACGAAAGAAACGGTCAGAGGAACTCCGAATAATAGGTACTAGGGGAATAAGGCTAGAAAGCCCCAAGATAAGAGAGCGGAAGTTGGAACAGGAGTTGATATGCAAAGGAACGGGACTAAGGACGACAAGCGGAAGGCGAAACGGAACAAGGGGTTAGGATAGGTAACGGGATACGGAACGAAACAACTACGGAAGGACGGAAACGGAACAAGGAAGGCTCTGCCGATCGGAGGCTTTTTACGGGTGACGTCTCGGTTGGTGCATACCCAACACATACGCGTAGCCGCACTCTTCGCATTCACGGAGCGTGATCCCATGTCGTCCGCAGCCGTAGCAGAACCACGTGCGCGGGGCTGGACAGTCCGAGTAGCGGTGCTCCAGGCTCCAACAATTCCAGCAGGCGTGTGGCGACGGCGGGTGTGATCCCCGCGGACGGTCCGTAAGGATGGGCGGGCAGCCCCTAGGAGGCGGACTGGCCGGGATTCGGGACGAGGGTGGAGATACGCTCACCGGAGCTGGCAAAGAGGCGGAAAGTCGGAACCGCAAAGTGGTATCCGGCGAGCCTGGCGGATATCGCGGATCGAAGAAGGTCCCGTTGGTGGTAAGGCGGCCGATGCCGTCGCCGGCAGGCGCCCGCGCTTACGGAGTGGTGGTCGGCTGGGTAGATCGTGCACGGGCCCTATCCATTGAGCCTCCCGTAGGTGTCGGCGCTCGGCAGCCTCTTCTTCCGTCAGTAGCTCGGGAGGGTCTAGTTCGAATGGCCCCGGTGGAGTTCCTGGGGTTAGCCCTCCCCTGGTCCCGGTGGCATGGCCGCTCGGCGACGATGGAGTTCTGGCCGGCCGGGGCCTCGGGGTGGTTCCCGGGCCGGGGGCCACAGCAGAGTCTGCCTTCCCGCGGCGAGCGCGTCCTCGACCCTTCCCTAGCGGAGTGTCGGCCGCGCCGCTAACTCCGGAAGTGGATGGCGAGGTGGCGGTGGCCTGGTCTGCGGAGGCGGTGCTCCCACGGCATTCGGGCTCCGGCTTCCATGGCAGGGCAATCGGGGCCTCCTTGGCGTGGTGATTCAGCAGGTCTCTCATGGGCTCGTATAGCCGGATCTTCTCCTCGCATAGCAGGGCCATTCGACGAGCCCGCGCTCGGGTGTCCATCGTGGTGGGTCCGCTGTTGGATCCACGCTTGGAAGACAACGGGGGGGGGGGGGGAGGGGCTAGGAAGATGGGAAAGCCAAACAAAAACAAAAGAAAGAAAGGAACCGGAAGGGGGAAATAGGTGACGGGACGGAAACGGAACGAAACTACACGCAGAAAGTCAAAAAAGGAAAGCAAACAAGAAAGTTAGTCCCAGGTCATGCATAGCAGGTAGTATAAAATCACCGCCGATAGCCACATGGTGAGCTTTTTAGGCGGAGTCGCGATAGGCTTTTAAGTTTTTAATGTGACTCTTTCCTATTACTTTGCCAGCGCTGTCGGATAGCTCGTATACGACCGCAGATAGAGCTTTTGAGATTGTAAACGGACCGGCGAATTTAGGGGCTAATTTCGCGGATACTTCCAAGGTAGCGGATGAAAAGACGGTCTGCTTTTTGAGCATCTGGTCGTCTACGCGAAATTGGACTGGGTTGAATCAGCAGCGAGTAGGTTGATGGCGATTGCAGTATTTCGCTTGCTTTTGGTGTGCGTCGCTGACCTTTTGGCGGGCCAAGTCTCGAAGCATCTCGAGTAGAAGCAACTTGTCTGTCTAGGTTTTGGGGTCTTGCGGTTCGACGGCCTCAACGGGAGTTATTGCGCGTCGGAGCGTGTTCACGGGCTCTAATTCGCGACCGAAGTTAAGAAACGCGGGAGTGGAGCCGGTTGAGCTATGCGTAGCAGTGTTTACCGCGAAAGCGAAATCATGAAGGTGTATGTTCCGTTCGCGACGATCTTGGTCGATGAAGGTGACTAGCTTGGTTTTAAGAACGCGATTCACCCTCTCGACGGAGTTTGCTTGCGCGTGATATGGCGGAATTGTGCTATGCGTGATTCCGTATTTCTGCGTTAGGTCTTTAAAAGTTTTATTCACGTACTCGGTACCATTGTCGGTGAGTAGAACTTGCGGAACGCCCCATCTAGCCAGTACTAGTTCTTCGAACGCACTCGCGATCTCTGGGCCGTTGGCCTTCTTCAGTGCGCGGCATTCAATCCAACACGTGAAAAGATCTTCAAACACGACGATATATGCGGCTCCCGCTTTGCTGCGAGGGAACGGTCCCATGACGTCAGACGCTACTACCATTCAGGAGGTCTCCACCATTCGATTTCCGTGAAGTCGCGTAGGGGCAGTTTGATCGGGTTTGCACCGCTGTCAACGGTCACAGGCTCGTACGAATTTAACGACGTCCGGATGTAAAGTCGGTCAGTAATACGATCGTGCGACGCGTAGATAAGTTTTTTCTATGCCTAAATGTCCGGTTTGCGGCGTTGCATGCGCTTCGGAAAGAACTTTAGGATGTAACGAGGCTGGTAACACGAGTTTCCAGGCGTTCAAATCGGTGATTGACTCCTCGTACGCGGGAGCTGGACGATGAAAATATAAGCGATCATCAACTATTTTCCAATTCGGAAGTCGATACGGAAATTTCTGAACTAACTCAAAACGCGAGCTATACCATGAATCCGTCGGAACTCGGAAAGCGGGGTCTTCGGTGATCGCGTTTAGACCGCGCTCGTTCATTCTAGACTGTGCATCAGGTACGTGATGAAGTGCACCATTACGATGGACTATCAAATAATCAAATTCTAATAATTCGAGTCCCTATCGAGCTAAACGTCCTGTCGGCTTTTTCAGCTGGTGTAATCACCGAAGGCTGCTATGATCGGTAATAACGGTAAAACGATAACCCTCTAAGTAACAACGGAACTTCTTAGTGCTCCATACTACAGCAAGGCATTCTTTCTCGGTAGCGGAGTAATTCCGCTCGGCAGACGTGAGAGATCGGCTAGCGTACGCGATCACATGTTCTTCGTTATTTTGAATCTGAGTTAGCACTACACCTAAGCCAGTGTCACTAGCGTCCGTTTGAAGAAGGAAAGGAAGCGAAAAGTCGGTACAAGCCAAAATCGGTGCAGAGGTCAACGCAGATTTTATCCGTTCAAATGCCCTGTTCCCCATTCCCACGCATGGCCTTTCTTTAACAATAGGTTTAGGGGCGTAGCAACTGAGAAATACTTATTTATGAACCTTCGGTACCATGACGCGATGCCTAAGAACCTGCTTAATTGTTTAAGGTTACGCGGAGCGGGATATTCGAGAATAGGCCGGACCTTGTCCGGGTCAACTTGCAATCCGTGTTCGTTCATTAGAAAGCTGAGGTATCTAACCTGCGATCGGCAAAATTCGCACTTATCCGGATTAATTTCTAAACCGGCCGTGGAAATTATTGTGAGAACTTTCTTCAACCACTCCAGATGTTCGTTAAAGATCTGCGTGACTACGATGATAACGTCTAAGTAGGAAAATACACGTGGCTCCATCGCGGGCCCTAGAAGTCTATCGACTAGGCGCTGGAAGGTAGCCGGCGCGTTCGTCAAACCGTATGGCATGCGGCGGAACTGAAATAATCCTTTACCAGGAACGGTGAACGCGGTGATTTCCTTACTATTTTCCTCTAACGGTATCTGGAAGTAAGCTTGGCTAAGGTCTATCGTCGAGATATATTTGGCGGAACGCAGTTTGTCTAAAATCCTGGACATGTACGGTAAAGGGTGGGCATCCTTCTTCGTAACGGAATTTACTTTACGGAAATCTAAACAAAATCGGTATTGGCCGGAAGCTTTCTTGATCATCACAATAGGACTTGACCAGTCGCTTGTAGAAGGCTCAATAATCTGTGACTCTAACATTTTATCAACTTCAGCATAGATGGCTTCTTGTACTTTAGGAGAGACGGGATAATATCTCTGCTTGATCGCGCGATGTCCCTGCACATCGATTACGTGTTCGGTAAGATTTGTCAAGCCAGGATTCTCTAAGGTAGCCGGTAGATGTTCTTTTAGAAATTCTTTTAACTGATTCGACTGTTCGTTTGTAAGGTCGGAAAGTCCGGTACTGTCGGTAGTACTAGAGACGGGAGGCGAGACAGAAGAAATCGGATTGTGGGGGTTAGAGGAAGCGGAAGCGGAACGGAACGGATCGGAAAGGTTTTCGAAAGGATAGAGGGCGGATGGGATAGGTTCGTCTGGTTCCTCGGGATCGGAAAGTCGAAATCGCCATAGGTTGCGCGCAGAGTCTTTCACCATTCCAAAATGTTTAATCGCGTCAAGACCGAGTAAGCAGCGTATGTTCAATTTCGGTAGCAGGCGAACTTTGATTATGTGGGTTTGATACTGGATGGCGACGGCTAAATCCGTTTCACCATCAGCTATTCCGCGTGAGCCATCGGAGTATACTACGACACGCGCGGGTGTTTCGCGGATTACGCACTGGAGGTCTTTAAGTAGAGCGAATTTTGATTATGTGGGTGTGATACTGGATGGTGACGGCTAAATCCGTTTCACCATCAGCTTTTCCGCGTGAGCCATCGGCGTATACTACGACACTCGCGGATGTTTCGCGGATTACGCACTGGAAGTCTTTAAGTAGAGCGATCCCCTCAGGTCCTAAGTAGGTGCGCGAGGAACCTGAGTCGACTAATGCTAGGAGTGGGCGGTCCTGAATAAGAATGGTTACGTAGAGACGATCTTCAGAACGCGTACTAAAAATGCGATCGCATGACTCCGGAATAATTAATTCGGAAGCATCATTAGTTGTGGAAGAACCTGAACCATTCGCGGCAGGAGGGTTAGGCGGTTGGACCCTAATCGTCTGACCCTTTACGCGTTTCCCGAACAATTCGGACACTGCGCCAACGTATATCTGGGGTTACCGCAGCGATAGCAATATACTTGTCGCGCATAGGTGCAATCGTTATACCGGTGACCGGGCTGTTTACAATTCCAACATTTAAAATTATTGGCCCGATTGGATGGGAGATTCGCGACGTTATTTCCAGCACTCGCGGCGGCGACTACCTCTTCAGCGGCGGCTACAGGCTGTGCTGGAGCGGGTGGAGTGGATGGTAGGTTCGGACGAGGTGCATTGGTTTGACGCACCGGAGGAGCACGATTACGGTTTCCCTGGGGTCGCGGAGGAACTGGTGCCCGGGGTTGACTTGATGGATAAGGAGAGTTAGGGTAGGGCGTAACGGGGTAAGGATACGGAGGGAACGGATAGCCATAAGGCGGCATCATCGGAAAATAGGGCGGGTAGCCATAAGGAGAATAGGAAGGTAAATTCGGAACGGAAGACTGGGCAGGGGGATTCGGAACGGAAGGATGAGTCCCGATAACTGCAGTGCTAGTTGGGTTCTCCTCCGGGGATTCCTCGGTTTCGTCGACGGCGGAAACGCCCGGTCGGTTAGTCGAGACACGTCGCGGTGGCGCTACTTTCAATCCGTGATACGCCAGATCTGGAGCGACACACTGTTCGATCGGAACCGGCGGCAATTCGCGCCTCTGCGAGTTGACAATCGCGTCGTATTCTCGAATCAGTCGTTCGAGATCGTCGAGATTCAAATAATCGAAAGGACGGATGTACTGTCGGTATTCATCGCGAAGTCCGGAATGCGCGAGTCGACGTTCTTCTTCACGGGTTAGAGGCGGAATAATTCTCACGAACAAGACTCGGAGCTTTGTTAAATATTCGAGGGGGCTTTCCTTAGGCCCTTGTATTCTGCGGCGAGCTTCTTCGCGTAGCCGATCCTGCTAATCCTCGCGACAGTATCGTTTCCGGAAGTCATACGCGAATTCATTCCACGTTTGCCAATGTCGATGTCGTAATCGGAACCACGGAACCGCTTCTTCGATCAGCATGAACGGAAGGCAAAACAGTAGATCTTCGTCAGATAATCGTGATCGCGTCATCGATTCGCATTAGGAACTCGTCGGCGATCGTATCGGCTTTTCCATTAAACCGAAGGTTCCATTTGCTTACGATGTCCCACGCGTTTCGCCCATACGGGGTATCGTGTTCGTAACGCCGGTAGCTTTGAAGGCGTTGTAGGTTCGGCGCGTTCTCGGACGGTGGTATAGACGATTGGTGAAGGTTCGGGAGCGAACGCCCAGGCAGTGGGTGAGCTACTGTGGAATAAGGATTTTGGCGGATAGGAGGTGGTGGAGGGATATTCGCGGCGTTGTCCGTAGACATCCCATGACCAACTGTGGGCTCGTGATCCCTCGACGGATCCGAAGGCGCGTCTGCGGGGTCTTCTTCCGCTAACGGAATCTGGGTGTTCGGATCAGACATGTCCGTCATGGAATAAACCGTGTTCAGATAATTCACTAAGCGAGCGCGACGTTCAGGAAACGTACCTCGAGAATCAAGGTGAAAATAATTCAGCCAATAGTCTAACGCGCGAGGTAATATCGAATATACCTAAGCCAAATGGGAGTACGAATCGGACATATACTAATACGCGAGAGCGAAATAAAAGGAACGAAAAGAAATGTAGAATCGAGACAAAAGGCTTTCGGAGAAAACTAGAATAAGAGTACATGTGCGGAAAACAAGTGTGCATGCTGGAGGCCGTAAATTTAAGGATTAGGCTATATACAAAAGGTGAACCAGTACTTGACTGTCGCGACGGCTCAGGTTGCCCGGCGTCAATAAAGTCCGAAGTACATGGGAAGAATGCGAGTATGAATGGACGTGAAACAGATGCGAATGATTTTGGGTACGACTTTGTGTTAGAAGATAGGCTAGAGTTAGTTTAACTGTCGAACAGTGCGGACGTGTCCGTAACCTGTAGTTTTATGGTTAAGTTCCCTTTCTAATAAAACATCTCAACTCTCATTTAACTTCTCGTTCGTCACCATTTCCATCACGATCCTCACTCTTTACCTCATCCCAATTTCATTATTAACATTTGTAGAATAACCTTATTTCTCATTCTACAGAAATCCAAAAGGGAAAGTACGGAATATGGAAGACATAAAAGTCCACGGAATACACGGAAGTCGATAGAATGGTTAGTAGTCAGTCGAATCAGCAGATTATATTTAAGTAGCAGGGTATCCGTAAAGGCACGAGAAGAAATCACAACAACGGATTAGTCGCCAAGATGGGTAGTCGCGCGTTCGAGTAACTAAACAAAATATCGAAATGGTCCAAACTATGCTGAAGAACTACCATGAAAATATTTTAAATGAGCTCGTAGGTGCGCAACGAATAACTAACGTTAACTCTACTATTGAAAATTTCTCAAACGTCACGGTAAATTTCGCCAGCACCATACAGCGAAGCGATACTAACCGTATGAGATCCAAATAGAACGATAAAAATCCAAATTACTATTTATAATCGAAAATATAAATTATTAATTCCAAGCGAAATCGAAAATCACTAATCCTCCAATAAATTTCCTAAAGCCTTGGCTAGCTCAGTAAATGAAAACCCGAAGCAGAAAAAAGAGACGATTTTTTTCTCGTCGGCAAAACGCAAATCGATAAACCCCGGAAATCGGGAACGTCAGTGGTCTCGGTAAGATCGAAAGATAGGTTGGGCGCCAGGTACCCTCTAAGGAGGACCCCGAGTCTAGGCTCGTAACCGATACCGCGAAAACTGAGAGAAGAGATAAT
>JAYRCB010000349.1:0-80719 GCA_036026315.1 Trachelus stipa
ATAGGTTCCGTCAGAGCTCTCGTTTTGGTGGAGTTGGGCCTGTTCCACCCCAACTCCCAGGTCATACCGGCTCGTCAATTCCCGCTGAAAAAATAATTGGCTGGCGCCCGCCCGGCTTGCGGATGCCTGAGCGAAGGGTGGACGACCGAAGCTAACGTAGTTTGGTTCACGAAGGTAGTTCGTTCTCGGATTTTTCGCTATCGGTATCGAGTTAAGAAAGATACGTTACAGTGCATGAAATACAATGATGCCACGTGATGCGCGACGGCAGTAGGACGCGTAGTGCAGTAAGTTAAGTGTGTTACTCGTATTTGTACTACACCTTCGATGACCGAATACTTTTATTTTTTAATTTCAAAATTTAACATCGCTAGAACTCTACTTGCCGTTGCTTTGTGCTTTTTTGGATCATCGAGTCTTCCTTCTTTCTCTTCTACTGCGACTTGGGAATAATCGTGAACGTCTGCGATTTGCCAATCGCGAAGGAAACGCGTCCCATGGTAAAGGCGAATCTCTCGCGATAAATAGTTGTATGCGAATTTATTAACAGTATGCCCGGATGATTTAAGAAAAAGTGGCGTTGCCTCTTGGCGTCGAGACGGTCACAAAAGTGTTTCCCATCGACAACGAGAATGTGTCCATCTATTGGACGTAGAAAAATGTCGGATACAAAATATCGTATATCTATGGGTAATACAAGAACTGGTTAGACTGGGTAGTAGTGTGCGTGTGGATTAATTATCTTCACGATTCTCTAAAGTGTTTGTCAATATTTTCATTTTCGTAAATATCTCTCCATTAACGTTCCTCCACCATTTTTTTTTCTTCGACAGACAATCCTGAATTAACGTTATTATGATTCGTGCTTCATGAATGCCTCGTTGCTTGTGATCAAGTCAAGCAATATTACAAGAAGATTTATCAAACTGTTGAGCATTGGATCTCTGGTTCACTCCGTGGTACGATGTCTTTTTCTCTTTTTTTTTTGCAGCAATGACAATTTTCACGCGTTTTTTAATGACTCGGGACTTCCTTGTTCTTTCTGTCTTTTTGTGTTGCTCGATTATGTCAATTTAGTGGGGTCTCCACGTGATATTGTTCAAACCTTGAAAATTACGTTTCAAACTGCCGCCGTCGGCCCAGGGGGTGTCGAGATACTCGTCGTCATCGTCTTGCTCAAGTTTCTGAAAAAAAAGAAAATCTAATAAACATACCGTAACCCAATTATTTTGGACAACTTAAAAAAAATGTTATACGATACTCGGATAATTTAGGCTTAGTTTTAATTAAATTATGATAACACTCGTATATCTATAAACCAGTACTCTGACTCCCTCCTCCGCCCCCTCCTTATCAAGTCCCATAATAGCCAGAGGAGGGTCTCAACTTGGAAATAATTCATAATTCGTTTAGGACAGTCATTAAAATCTCCACTGACATTCACCCTAATCGATTTTAATGATAAAGCACGTTAGCACTTCCTCAGCACTTATTACACATCAGCAGATACTCCTATCAAACACATTGAATCAGAATTTCGTAATTAGATCTAAGTATACAGATTTTCAATTTCCAGTAACAAATCGAAAACTGTTGAAATGTTAATTTCTTGCTGTCATTACTCGAAGTGCTTTTAATTACGTGGAATCAACCAATTAACAGGAAGCACGTCTAGCAACCAACTGACACTGACCAGCTAAAGTTTCGAAAGCCTCGACTCCAACAGTTTGATTACACGTTATCATACACATTATCAGTAGACGGCTCACGTAATTTTCATTTGATTAAAAAATTTTCTAAATGAAAACATTTTCCGTCAGCATCGCAGTACTGTATTCCAAGTCTTTCGATCTGGCACCCTGTAAATATCCTCCATTCATTGTCACAGGCATTTTCTAGCTATCTCAAAGACGTTCGCCAATCCTCTGAAAATTGACTAAAGAAAAAGTCAGTGATTTTGAAATGTCATATCGTGTCCTGCTCAGAGTGATTATTAATTTGTTGTACCTAAAATCCTCAGCAGGCATTTTACTGTGTAGAGGTAGAAACGAGGTGAGTCGTACCAGTTAGATTATTGGGCTGGGGCGACAGGTTGGGGGTTCGAATCGATGCTTGCGTCCTTGCTTGTTCCTCGACGGCCTCCCTCACGCACTGCTACAATATACACCAGCTGCCACCTACCCACTCGCTTTCTACCAAATACCACACACCGCATACCACATACCGCATACCACGTACTATGAGCCTACCGAATGCACCGGACGATCCCTGTGCATTCGTTGACTCGACTGACGGTGTCGTCGGCTAATTTCATTGTTGCCTGCAGCTCCGAGTCATCGGATACCCCAACTTCCGTTTAGTATAAATGTTATTCATAGCCGACTACCCATCGATTCCAACGCTTCGTCAAAGCCGTCAAATATTTGACCGATGGAAATCGTGCACCGTGGATCGGCTTGGCATAACACAAATACCCTAGGGATGCTTGTTGGCTTATGTAACGGGTGTACGAATGTATATCGATTGGCAGCAAGGGAAAGCAGCTTTTGTCGTAAGCTCCGACAGTTTTGAAACACTTGAGGACATTGGACTGTCCTGAAGCAAAGAGGGAGAGAAAGGTAAGGAAGGGTCCCTGCCGAAGGGTCGTTCAATTTTTCTCAATGCTCGAGGCTGCTGGCGTCGCGACGGCTGATCGGACGAGGTTACGTTTGCTGGTTCTCTGAATGAATTCACGCCTTTTTTCCCCTTCGACGTAATTTCGGTTATCGGATCGCGGTGTGTTGACTTAGAATTTCTTGTTTTTCCAAATTAACATCCTCGAACGCGTAACTGGTAAATCGCGCGACCAGGTTGACGTTCTGGCACTAATATTTTAGTTTCGGATTTTGGGTAATCAATAATTTTTTTTCACTCTTAACCAACCTTCTTTTCATTCGCAAGTTGGAAGACGCCAGAGCAACTGCTGGCTTTGCTGCGTAATTGTTTTTCGCTGGCTTATGCATTATTATAGTACGGATTACATATATATAGGTATATAGGCACCATGGATATAAAGGCACTGCCTTACATGCTGCCATCTATGATTTCTTTTGAATGGATTCGTGTGTCGGGAAAGAGGCTATTTGTATATGTAGGTCTGATATAATGGATATGAAAGGATCGTGCGAGACTGTGCGTCGCCGTATCCTCATATCGAATGGGCCAAAGCATAAACATTGAATTTTCTACCGGTGTACGATTATGATCGATCAAAACTCCTACCACTTGGATTTGATACAGTCTCCTCGGCCATCGGACTGACAACCTCTTGGCAAATATTTCCTCAGGCACTTTTCTCATGAAAACAGGGTTTAACTTTCTGGGCGCAGGAGCCCAAAGGACTCTGGGACAGTCAGACAAATGAGTATGGCTGTTTCACTTTGTCATTTTCGGCTTATGCCTGGTACCATGAAATATTAAGGATTGGTGACTGCTTACCCCTGGACCGAGAGCGAATTCGGGATTCCGTCGAGGCTCTCTCGACTGATGTCATCCGCCATGGCGACTTTGAGCTGATGACCGAAACTGGCTAGGTCCTCCCTGAAAACTTCGCTTCCGGGAGTTAAAGCGCCGCTCGTGGGGGGAAGCGGCGTCGCGTTACTGTCTTCGGCCTCGACGCCCTCCTCGCCGTCTTCGCCACCCACGAGCTCCTCCTCCTCTTCGTTGTAAATCTTGAAGTAGGCGATGGTGAGGTATATCACCGATATTATGAAAGACGGTATGGGAATGGCCATCGCGTAGACGAGATTCATGTGGACCTACGATTTTGACCTGATAAGATTCACTTAAAAATACCTCCTACTCTCTTTTGGCTTTTGCGTCGGTAAAGTCGATCTTAGAATTCGAGAAGTTATGGTTCTAATGGATTTTCAAAAATAATCACGTCCTGCCACTTGATACGCGATTTCTTGGGGAATTGCTACGCAATCCGTATAGAATTTCAATCTGGACGGAATTTCATAATCCGGCTACAGCTTGGCGACTTTTGAAAGGGAAGTGACGTCACCGCTTCCGTCATCATGAAACTCGCAATAATTGAAAGGAGGGTGCAGGCGCGTTTCCCGATTGAATTTCGAACCGAAGAACGGATAGGAATTTCCTGGCAGTCTGGTTTATCGCGGGCGACGGTTCACGGCTTTGTCAACATCGCCGTCGGCGTCGGCGTCGCCGTCGGCACAGCTATTCACGTTGAAATGCATTTATATCGATAGAAACGAACTTTCCGTAACGTAAGTGTAACTACACGTGGAAGCTTGACATACGTCTGGTTTAAGTTTGTCGTACCAGGCATCGTCGAGCAACCAAAAAAAAAAGTGAATATCCAGGAAAATTGAAAGAGAAGACAAGATGCAGTCGAATTCGAAGATCGTGGACGCTTTTAAAAAAATTCTCCTCAGAGACCTGCCACATGTCCAAGTCGCTTATGACGATTCCAGGATCCACTTTAGAATAGTAACAGCTAAAATTTTGCCCTATATTGGCGTATTGCCTGTAGAAATTACTGCAATTCAGCATTGGAGGGTATCCACAGCCTTTTACGTTGGGAAATAGCTTCGCGCCGGTGAAGTACCACTCGGAGTCATTGCCCATCAGACCTGAAGATGTGATTGGTCGAATGATCAATATTAACAATGATCATTAAAATTTGAAAAAAAAAATCAGAATATTCAACTTCATTCTAGGCTTGTTTTTATCTCGTTTCAATCCCATCGAGAGTCTGGCTACCAGTAAGGGTTGACGATGATACCTGTAGGGAAGGGTTTTGGTAGTCCAGAGTCTCCGTCCTCGTCGAAGACATCGTCGATGTCCTCCGCGTAGTCGTACTCCCTTAGGGCTCTCTCGTATCGCGATTTCGCATCTTCGTCGCCCTTAACACCTCCTCCCGCTCTGCCCTCCTCGCCTGTCCCGTCCTCTTCCGCTTCCGACGTGTTCACCGGAAGCTTGTAGTTGACGCGTATTTGCGTGCAATCATACAGTTCCTTGGTGCACCCTTCTCTACACGATGTCCAGGAGCAGTTGCTTGCACCTGAATTTACGACGATGAGATCATTCCCATAAATCATTCACACACGTCA
The DNA here is from genome assembly GCA_036026315.1 of Trachelus stipa. Classification (NCBI taxonomy): domain Eukaryota; kingdom Metazoa; phylum Arthropoda; class Insecta; order Hymenoptera; family Cephidae; genus Trachelus; species Trachelus stipa. Next base: position 5,115 of record JAYRCB010000349.1, read on the forward strand.
CGAACACTTATGCACATGCGTACAGAACGGAGACTTTTGACCTTTAAACCTCGATTCGAGCGACAGACAAACCTGGAGACTTTCTGAAATTTACTAAACCATCCATGCCGAAGGCACGTCATAGACAACGATTAAATTTTTTTTCAATTAATTTAAGACGATCGACATTCTTTATCGTGGAGATCGAAGAAATGCTCGAGTGATTGGTATATCGATGTGCTTCCTACGGCGCCGGAAATCAATACAGTCGAGTGAGAAATTCGATCAGTCACACTTTTCGATATTTCGTAAATATATTGCCAACAGCGGAAATTTCGCTACGGAATAAAATTCAAATGTGGATTGTAATTTGATTTCGAAAATTTATTTTGAATCGTTCAACAGATATCACAGATTGCGATATACGTAAACCCCCTTTACATTGATAACAGCTATATCCGAGTGTAATATCAGTTTTTTTTTATTCCACAGAAAATGAATATTTTATCCAATCGACAAATATACCCTCCCTTTCACGATGCTTCTATACGATATAATTCTCTACTCTTTCTTTTTCCCAATGAATGGTCCATTTTAATTATACGTCGGGCTGTCGAGGTGAAAGAAATAAAAAATGAGAAATATAACAGTGACCGATTGCGAATAAAAGGAGATTACCTATATGCAAATATTATCTTTGCAAATAATGAAATTATACAGAAGAAACTTTTCCACTGAACGATCAAGACAAAAAGAAGTTACGAAAACCTTGAAAATTCAGACCACTTAGAATTTGAGGACGGTCGTACACATATTACATGCACATATGGCAAAAGGGTAGCCTCGAGTTTCCATAACCTCAGAACGGTTTCAGCTATTCAGAAAATCTCATGGGACATTGAAAAATAGTAGAAATTTTTGTGAAGCCCAAAAAATGAAGGGTTCGGAATTGACAATGCTATAATAGACTAGAATTTCTGAAATTTTCTCTAGGGTAGATTCTATCTGGCAGCGCCACCTCCGGCCCTCGAGTAATTCTAGTTCGAAAGTTCCCATTCCAAAGGTCGTCTCGTCCAACTAATTAATGAAATTGCGCTTCCAAAAGAAAAAGAAGCGGGGCCAACAGAAGTTTTTTCAAAGTTGGCCGACTCGCAATTGGCGACTTGTCGATTGGCGTCGGTGTCTTTTTTTTTTAAGCTAACGCGTCACTGCCGACAATCAACTGCCCTCGTGAGGATTTATTTCTTGCAGCTGATTGGATCTGATTTTATGGATATCAAGATGAACCGTTAAATCGAATTTTCACAAAGTACTTGGAGAAATAATAAAACTTCGAAAATGGGAAAGATTGCTCCCAAGAGAACGTTACTTGCAACGAGTCATCCAGAATCGTTCTAGTTATGCAAAGGACATAAGAATAATTTTTGGGCAAGAAAAACAATGGATGAGATGTACGCCGAACCAGAGGAGCTTTCCTTCTTGAAATTCTCATGCATCCTGATTCGTACGAGCGGAAAGTCTCTCAGACCGAACAAATTGGAAATTCGGCTTGAGAGCAGTAACAACGGAAGAAGAGAATCATTGAAACGAAGGAAGTGACGTACATGCATTCCAGAAACGAAAGTAGAATAGAAGAATAAAGATTTTGAAATTTCATTCAAAAATTCGAATAAATCGAAGAATTATTTTCTTGACGATCTCGTGAGTCTACTTGCTATTTTTGTTCACCATTTTGACTTTCTTCAAGACGAAGAAGAGAAGAGAAAGAGACAAGAGAATCATTGCAAAGAGATCGGATAACACTTGAAGAAGATCATGCAGAACAACGAAAAAGACATTTATACGATGAAAAGACCGATATGTTGTTCACCTCTCCTGGACTCAACGTCGATGGTGACGCATTCTGCCGGACGCGTATCGAACTGCATGAAGATTGTGGTGAAGGCGGGATCGATGACGAAGGGGACCAAGAAGAGGAAGGCGAAGAGGCTGAAGGTGCCAAGGAGGATGAAGAAGGCGGTTGTGTAGAACAGTAGCTTCTGCAGGAATGTTTGCTTCTCTTTCTCGTCCGCCATCTTGGAGAACCCCGGCAGTGCTTCTTCCAATGATCCTTAGCGGACGTTACTTCTCGTGACGTAACACGTCCAAGAGTCGAGCGATCTACGAATTTTTCTCTTAGGACATCCGTTTTTACTTTTCATTGCCCGCCTCTTCCTTCTCGTTAATCCGTTTCTTCGACAACCCAACCACTTTCGCAGGAAGATCACGTCGCGATCGTATTACGTGAATTCAAAAAAAAAAAGTACTTAGTAAAAAAGAAACGACTGACGTTAATCACCGATTCGTCAAATTGTCCAAAGTTCTTTTCAGCGAAGGCAAAGGGGAAAAAAATGAAAATTTTCCCAGTGCATCTCAATGGTCGTTTATCACTGATTTTCATTCTAAAGAAACTTTCTTCCGGAAAGTGATTCCGCGATTGCCGCGGCTGTACGCCGACCCTCATTGTAAACCCCGCGCGATTTCGCCCGAGGTTCACTCTCGCATCAGCCTAATTATTCAGATTTTACCGTTGGCGAATTCAAAGGAGACTTCACAGAACGTGATATATCGTGCTTAAGGATCAGCACCGACCGAACACGTTAATTCGCTAGTAAACGGCCGCTTTGCTTTATTGGATTAGACTGATTGGCCGTGGGACCTTCCGCCATGCAAACACACCGAGATAACGGCAAACGCGTGTATTTTGGGACAAGGGAAACCAAACCCGGAACTCGAGCCTCGATGTGGTCTCATCGACCACATTGATATCGCGAGTAGGAGCCACCGATATTTCCGGGACGACAAGAGTCGACGAAGAAAGTGCTAGCAGACCGTCTTATGAAAAATTCAGACCCATCGACGCACCATTTTTCCACCTTTGCTTTCGCGGAAGAACAGCGAAGCCTCCGGAGCTCCAGGAGGTCTCTAAGACCACTCGACGTCTTCCTCGAGGTTCAACGCTTTTCACAGTATGACATTTTGACTTTCTTTCACGACCTGAACGAACCTTCCCGGAAAGTCGTTTGGTTGGACAAGGTTAAAAAATATATTAGAGGGAACGTTGATAATGATCTACCCCCTATAAAGAGAAACGATTGGGGCTTCTCGCCCCCTTCCTCTGGCCCCGCATCCTCCTCCTTTCACTCCTGATTCCCCTTTATTTCTCTTCGTCCTTCCTTTTCTCTCTGGGCTCCCTCAGAAAGCACTGTCTCTGACACTGTACACCCTGCACATTTGTCCCACGACGACACCCACTTATCTTTTCCTAATAATATTTTTCCTTAGGACATCTCGTCCTTCCCTCTCCCTTCGTTCTCTTTCATTTCTTCTTTCGATCCTCTCGCGTCTTTTCGATTCGCCTTTCTCGATCGCCAAGTGTCACAGCACCTCAACTGTCTTCTTTGACTATTTATTTCCCTAAGGTCTCCCACTCCTTAAAATACTTTTATATTATTATCCAGCTCTCGTCCAGCACGAACTTCGCTGAACTAACTATAAGGACGTTTTGCTTTCTTCCTTTCTTTCTTCTCTTCTTTGAGTTTCTCTGTTTTGTTCTCTCTCTCTCTCTCTCTCTCTTTTCTCCTTCCTTCCTTTCCTTCTCCTCACTGTCTCCCTGTATCACCACCGCCTTACTTCTTTCTCTCACCCTCTCCCTATGTCCTCGGTTAGCACTACAAAATATAATCCTTAGTGCGGCGGCGGATGCCGGGCTACTGCAGAGGCGAGCATTTGGGCGAGCTTATTTTCAGGCGACACGAGCGCCGCGGCGGCATCTGGTGGCATCGACCGCCGCGGCGTCCAGGGCGTCCCCCGTCTAAGCTCAAAGCGCCTGGCCCGTTCTGCTAGTTATTATTCATTCACAACGGGTCGGCGTCCAAGAAAACCTCTACTTATGTTTTTCTCAAAGTCACCCCACGTACTTACCTTTCGCAATAATTCGTCCAGCCCTTCGTTACGTTCGAGTGAATGATAATTCATAATAATTACAATAGCCTCGGCCACCCGTCGTACGTTCTTTTACTCTCAAAGGACTAAAGAAAAAATATTCCTATAAAGAATTTGTCGATTCTCCTTCAGTCCGTTGAAAGAAGAACGCAACTTCTACGGCTAAGCAATATCCTTTGATATCTACATACCAGGCTATTAGGCCTATTTACGTTTTACCTGCTGTGAGCAATTAACTCTTCGTGCGGCCTCCTCCCCGGCCAACTCGCAAAAAAATTATTCGAGACACTCGTTCAGCCTTAATCGCAGCATCTTCCAGTGCGAGTTTCGAGACCTGTACTTCAAACGGACGTAAAGTTTATTTTTGTGAATTATTCTAACCGGCCAAGAGAATTTCCGAGATGACAAAGACAAGAGTGAATTGTCATTATAAACCGATCGATACGTTGCAGGACCAACAACCCTAGAACAGACTCTTGTCTCGAGGACTTCTTAACCCTCGGTACATTGACAGTCAAGCAACACTCGAGATAGAAACAGTCAAGTGTTCAGACTGCTGGCTTCTCTAACGAAGATCGGGCAATGATTTTTCATCTTCGATGATTCAAGGGAAATTATAAAAAATCTCTTTTGCGGAAATAACGATCCACTTGAAACTTTGATACGAGCCTAGCAGTGAATAAATATAAAGGACTAGGACAACACGAACCAGTCCCTTAATTGGCAAAGAGCTTTCCTCGAATTCGCGTGATAGAACCTCTTTCCTGCAACAATTGCAACTTCACTCTAGAACGGATCGTTATGTTGCATTGTGTATTTTGCTTCTGGACGCGCATTGCGCAATGTCACTCATAGCCCGTACTTCGTGCTTGGTAGCTCGGTACAATGCTTGTATAATACCATGAGATATTTTTTTGATTTTTTTTGACAATGCAGTGGCAATTATATGGGAAATTCAGCTGAAAATTATAACCAGCATGAAAGAATTAGATTTTGAGAAATGAATAAGATGGAAGTTTTATGGGAATATTATCACTCAGTGATATTGGCATTGTAAGCTGGAGTTGGTTCCTGATAATTGAAAAATTTTTGGAAATTTCTATGGTTCTATCGAAACAGCCAAGAACGCCCAGTAGTACTTACCCTTTGACCCTTTCAGTGCATTCTAATTTCTCACTTTTGATTTCTAGAGGGTGTAACTACGCGAAAGCCACACTGAGTGTCGCTTTATTATCGTGCCTGAGTTTCACGGAAATTCCTCGCGAACTCACAATGGTCTCCGGTGAGAGGTTGACCTTAGAAATTTCTGGGGTTCTTCCAGAAAGTGGGCTTGTCGGAGGATTTTGGCTGCGAGCCAATGTACCAAAATGTGGGCCAAACGTGGGCCAAATGCCTTACTGCCCTGCCACGTACATTCAATAGCTCGGAGATATCTCTCAGTCACATGCAAATGACGCCGATAACTCTTATCCATTAATTGGCAAGGATTCTCCAGTCCACGTTAGTATCCGGGTCATAGCTAACTATTTAAACAGAACGAACGTTGTTTATAGACACTCTGGAAACACTGTGGACTCTACAGTTTCAGTGGATTAATTTATGATATTTTGAAAAAAATAATATCGATAAAGTAATCAACAAATGGTCACAGCTTTTTTATAAACTGGACACGCCAGTGGCGATCGGTAATTGCCGATAGAAATGCTACCGCTACTCATTTCTCTTCGATAGCTTTTTGTGCCGGGGTTATTGCTGATATTGGAAATAGCTCTCTATTTATGGGAGCAGATATGCACGTGTGCCGCATCCCTAGTTTACGTACGTGCACGGATATCCATCTTATGAAAGTCCAACACAGTCATTGCTTTAAAAATGTTATACGTAATTTACGTTATCGTGGAGACTAATTTTAACTAGTGCAAATATAATATATTTTTCAGTTAGTAACGAATGACTCGAAGGGCATTTTCGGCCTACTTTAATTATTCATACGGAAACGGGGTTAGGCGAAGAGATGCGGCAGCCATTGTTTAATGTCAGAAATCTCTGCACGGTCACGTTGCTTTTGCAATGCACTTTAACACGGAACGAATTACCTCTGATCAGAATGTCTGTTTAAATTTCAAAGAGATAGGCCTTCTTACGTACAACGGCTCTACGGGGCTGTTAGAACAGCTGGAATTCTTTAAGAAATCCCACAGTGTGTAAATGTGAAATATCTCAGTGCGATTTGGTGGCTGAGAAGAGGTATAAGGAAGGATTTTATCCAGTGGGCGAGTCTCCTTCCAGGAATTAGTCGGTATGAAAAGGCGCTGTTTGCCTTGGACAAACATTCTCGATGAAAGGCAGAAACATTGGTAACGGCTTGACAATAGATGGCTTTGCTTTAACGGCATCAGGAAATCTGATTTTCCGATTCCCATTCAAAGCATTTTTTTTCTGCCAGTAGCTTCTCCGTTGGCAAACGTGCTTCCATTGAAGTGACTCTGGGAATGTGTCGGTAGAGTGTTGCGACAGTGGTGGTGCTACTTTGTATTGATTTTCTAATACGATACGGCAACTCTCAGATGGCGCCACCGTCGCTTCAGCTGTACCGCCATGTTTGTTTCCCTTACGAAAGCACCACTGCGAGAAGTGACATTTTTTCGTGAAGAAAATCTCGCGATTCTACGTGAAAATACGTAAGTGACAAGTTTCAGCTATTTATGCGTGGTAAGAGTGCGTGCGTGGATTTTGCATTTATCAATCAGTGTGTCGTGTTGGTAGTGTTTCGTTGTGAGGGTTATGCGATTATGAAATCAAACGATACTGCCATGTAAACAATATGTTTGCTTCTTGACAGGTGGTTGTTGGCAGTTAAAATTAAAAATTGTTCCACTTTTATTCATATAAAAAGTCGAACTTCACCTAGATCCAATTCTAGCATAAAACTAGATTATTTTAATTCATCGAACAGAGTGTCAAATATTCTCCATATCGGTTCCTGGTACCAGTACTTCTTTTAGAATGTGTATTCTTGGAGAGAGAGAGAGATCGTTTCCCTGGCTACGAAAAGCAGGTCGAGGTATTTTTAATCGCTGCTTACGAAACTGCTTAAATTATTACTAATTTGTCATGCATTGAGAACGTCGTAAATCAAATGAGGACAGATAGTAGTTGAAAAAAAATCGATCGACTCGCCAATTACTTTCTACAATCTCCTAGAATGACATAAATGAAAGTGTTGCGCGGTACTTTTGACTAATCATACATGTACATAATGACAAATTTCCATTAAAAATAAGTAAATCCAGTGATCTATCGAGAGTCAGCAATGTTAGCATCAAATGATTTAACGATTGTTTACCATATTTTAGCTAGAAGCATGTGAAAATAGATGGTAGTACTGTATTTTGGGTGGGTCGCTAGCGTTACTCTATCGTGTATGAATCGATCAAGTTGACTTTAAATAATTCAGTACCATGACCTATTCGAAAGTCTGACCTTTTGGGATTGTTCTTATATTAGGTTCTGGCCACCGTAAAAATTCTTCATAAAATGCAAGACCATGTCCCTGGAGACGTCAGCGGATGATATCAGTTTAACGAATAAGATCCATTCGCGTAACGGCATAAGCCGGCAGTAAGTTGGCATAATAAATTACGAGAGAGTGGTATTCATATTTAAATAATTAGCGAAATAAACATTTAATGATATCAGGACGGTGGAGAGTGTAAAGCAACATGTCGAACCGGCTATGCGGTACGAGGAATAGGACACAGCTTAGGCGCCATGCTGTCTGAGTACAGCGTTCGATAAACTACTAAATACATAACGTGCTAACGCGCTAAGCCTCATTTTAACGCTTTATTTCTCTTCATGTCGAACTATGCCAACCAGTCGCTAGGACCAATTAAGATAAAAACTATGTCAGAGGTATAGCAGCCTTCGATATGGATCGGCCTAAATGTACGTAGATGCCTACATCAAGGAGACCCTGCCATTACCTTTTATTCGTTTGATCGGAAAATGTAACCCTGTTCTAACCCACGACCGTTCGGCGAACCCTATCAAAGTAAAACCAGTAGCGACGTAAAACTTTATAGTTCTGTCACGGAGCACCTGCCACTCTGGTAACCTAGTTGAAAACCCTTGTGGTGCCATGACATACTCCTGTAATAGCATCGTGGATCCCTGAAAACCATGTACGGTCGAATTCGCGATCTTCTTTTAATGAACTACAAAGTTCCTTCGTGACTTGTCTACGTTTTATAAAACTTTTGAGATTCGCAGGGAATTGCAATCATAGGGGAAGAATGATACTCTAGAGCAAGGATATCCCAGTTATCGAAGCATCAATGGAACGGTCATCCAGTCTGACGTCACAGTGAGGATGTAGAAGGGATGCAGGAACCATGTCCCATGGGGCGAGTTGAAGGAGACTCGGAGCAGGACGAGGGGGATGCAAGGGGTGCGAGTAGCGAAAAGTACCATGGAGCTTGCGCCCTGACACAAAACTCTTGAAAGTCTGAAGCCAAGTAGCAGGTGTCGTCAGGTTGCTGCATTAACGTGGAAGTTCGAAAGTTGGTTAGGCGACCTGGAAAAGGGATTCGACCCTGCCGATTCTGCTGAAACCCAGAGGGACTTTACAGAGGGTAGCAAGAATACAGTATACAAGGGTTACCAGCGTACCAGGGTATCTGCGTCGTCGGTTGAGATAGGGCGACACAGCCTGACGTCACTGCGGCATAGAGTAACTCTTGAATTCTTCTGCGCAAGCTCGTCGAATCGATCGTTGCGCGTGAAAGCTCCGGCGCATTCGCGAGGAGGCGTGATCGCGCGCGGGTGGACTCGTCCTGCGGTAAAAATCAAACTAAATCCGTCGAGAGTGTCCGAGGAACGAGTGAACGGGGATGTAAAGGCTCGGGGATAGCCTTTGGTCTTCCTCGCTAACCAGGTGCGATAACAAGGGCCGCCGATAAGAAGGCACCATGCCGAAACAGGTGCCCGTCGAAGATCTCGTGATACCGCCCCAGGACGGTCGCATATGTGGCACAATATGCATCTGCCAGATGACAGCCGTCCTCTCCTCCGTCGCTCTGGTCTACCTGACCGTGGCGATCTACATGCCGAGCACCAGGGCGTTCCAATCTGGCATCAGCGAGATCCCTGTCATGTGCACGACCACCAGAGCCATCAACAAGGACACCTGCGACTGGGGAAGCTGCGGCGAGTGGTGCCTCTCGAAGACCTCGGGTGCCTGCATTCAGATCTACGTCAACCTGCGTAGAAACGGATCTACGATACTCCTCGCAAATTGTACCAACACGGCGAACAAAACCTGCTACGGCATAGATCAGGAGAACGCGAAGAAGTCGCGCTGCATCGCGGACGAGTGTCGTAACCTGACGGGAACCTTCAACTGCACGATGGGTATGTGTATCAATATAACAGATGCCTTCGAGTGCATGTTCAAGGACACGGACCCTCCCCTCAAGTGCTCCGGTCGTCGCGGCAAGATCACATGCATAGACGTCGACGGCCTCTTCAACTGCAACAGAGGCACCTGCGAGAAGATACGGACTCCGTACAACTGTGATCGCAGGTGCGTCGACATACCGACGCGGAACAAGAACATGATACTCATGAGCGGTGACAAGGTGTACCTGAGCCAGTGCGAGAGGGCCATAGACGTCGAGACCGGAAGGGAGATATGGAACGAGGACCGAGGCGACGTTATGATGGCCTCCTGCTACGGGATATACAACACGTCCCTGGGCGTCGAGGCGGTCGACTGCATCAACGGCTCCGTTCTCGAGAAGGACATGCTGACTGATCTAACCAATTTCACCTACCTTTCCTATTTGAACATATTTGCCACCAAGCCTCTAGACGAGACCAGGATGATCGCGCCGCCCGAGCAGGATCTCTTGATCGCCAACGACAGCAAGCTCCTGATCAATCTCGAAGGCTGCGTCAATACGCTTCGGGACGAGTGCAAAGAGTTTTTACGCGAATATGGAAAAGATGGGACCGATCATAACGCGAGAGCAAGATTTCCGTGCTACTACGCGGAAGGGAACACGGGAGTGGTCGTGTCTCGATTCGATCTTGACACAACCTACAAGGAATTCCTAATCGCTTTTATACTGCCAAGCATTCTCTTCATCATCAGCTGTCTCACGTTGATTCTCTGTCAACGCACTGTGGTCGTCGGTGACGACGCCAAAATGAGATTCAAAGGTTCACCCGGTGCTTTGACGTCGATCGAGAAAAGCGCCTCTGGTAACTTAGGGGACGCCGGAGGGGGAGATTCTGTTATGGCGCTCTGAGATCCGTCACGTAAGATTCATCATATCAAATACCTCAGTAACTGTCTGTATCGTATGATTCAATGTCAGCCTCTGGAGGGAGAATACAATTGATAGATAAATTAGTTAGATTAGCAACCTCACGCGAGAGTCTCTCTCGATCGTTAGATCTGTCTACGCCGAAGATGACAAAGAGCCGTTTTCACTTTTATACACGCTAACATTGCTGACGATTCTCATAGATTTTCCGACAGAACGTATCTATACGTTGTTTCACTTTGAATGCGACATACATCGAAATTTAATGCTAGAATGAAATTATATCTTCTTTCTCGACGTCTTTTTTATTTCAGGCATTCCCCTCCTGGAGGAGAGTCCGGCTCGTCAGTCGATATTCTCCCTACGTGGGCACTACTGAGCTCCGGGGGAGAGAGGGGGGGAGGGGAACGCGTGATTAAAATTCTTATTGTTACACTTCTACAGATAAAAGAGATATAAAGAAAAAAAAAGAGAAAAATATTAAGATTTTTCGATACTCGCACTGCCCGCACATTTCGAAAGCATGCACACGTGTTGACGCAAGACGAAACGTCGAAGACACGAGGAAGCTGCGCTCGTTGGATCAGCGACTATCGGAAGGAGCTGTCATTTGTTCAGGAGGATCTATTATTGATCGAAGAATGATTTTCGTGCGACGTCTGCATCCACCTGTCTCGTCGCTCTTATCTTGTACCTAGCAAATTGTCTGCTGTTCGCGTATCTCTCAAATAGAAGAAGATTCGAGCGTGTTGGATAATAATATTTTCGCGAATCTCACACACGTACCCGTATCGTTGATCGATCAATTGACTCAAAGTTTTCTCAGCTCGCTGCGTGACACTAGCTACGAGTTTATTAAAAATTTAGTACACGCTTCGTTCGAGCGAAAAGGCAAAACGGCTTGCTGATAGATGATTGAATCGCGATGACTTTTTCTTGGCGTAAGTTACTCTTGGAGGATCGTGCTTAACGTGCTACGGCGAGAAGACAAGGATAAAGGTGATTTGGATAGCTGTACGTTTTTTTCGTTAGAAAACGTCGGGTCTTCAAGACCCAAGAAACAGCCTAATCATTGATTCGGACGAGTCGACGGTTATCATGGGCGCCCAGGAAGGCGAGGTCAAGTCCAGCACTGGTGGCGGTGTGCTGCCAGTGGTGGAGGTCGTCACCTTGATGGAAAAAGCCAAGTTCTACACCTCCTTGTGCCTTGGGACTACCGCCATCTTGGCTGTTTTCGCCTTCCTCTTTTTGATACCCTTCGTCGTCGAGCCGGCAATTTCGACAATTCTTGCTGATTTCTCGCCGCACCCCGTGGCCTGCCTTGCGACCGATCACGTCTACGCAGAGGGGCTGAAGAATTGCTCCTGGGCCAGTTGTCGAGAAGGTATAACGATATGAAAGCTGTGTTACTCGATAGTTTACTAATTTTAATGTAAAATGTAGGCTGTACCAGTGCTGCACTTCGATGTCATCAGATCAGGGTGAACTACTCCAGGATACCGTACGACGAGTTCATGGCGAAGCCAGCGGGTTCGGTTCCCTGGGACGTTGCTGATACAAAATTTTTTGTTAATACGGAAGGCTGCGGTTATCCACCCCGAGTCAATTGTTCGGAATTTTCCAAAAAGTTCGGATATAACAATTTGGGAAAAATCTTTCCTTGCTACTATAGCAGAACGCATCCTGAGACCGTGGTTGCAAGGTAAATCGTTTTGATTTAAAAAAATTTTGATAACCTCAGTGATAACCCATACGTTTGGTTCCATACAGATATTCCTGGGATGAAAATCTCAGGCATTTGGTCTTGGCACTGGTTACGCCTATCGTCCTCTTTGCTGTTTCTCTGGGCGTCCTGTGTTACTGGTACTGTCCCACTATGGGCAAAACTTGCGGAGGTTCGGGAAGAAATTTAATTGAAAAGTACGCAAGGAAGGAAGAGTAAGTAACGTGTATGTATGCAGTGCCACAGGGCTAGATGTTCTTTCATTTTTGTTTGACGAATCGTTACGGAGATGCATCGTTAATGATTTGAATTACGTAAAAGCTTATAACGACACTATGTATTTCACTGGTATGAAATTGTCTAAGGAAAAGTTGCAACTCCGGAATGATTTGCGTAAGTAAATTTGGAGTAACTGCATTGTGGGTTACACGGAGTCTTATTCCTTAGCATCCTGAGGGAGGACGAATTCGAGGAGGACGAAGAGGAATACTGACTGCTACCAAGGGCTCACCCCCCTGCGCGGGAGTGACGCCGGAAGAACCGTTGAAGGAATCTAGTTTACTTGATATTTTCAATTGAAGAAACGGCGCCGACGCTCGACTCACTGTTAGCGACGCTTGGCTCAGGTTTAAAGGATCGCATGGCTAGACCATTCTTACGTTTTAGTCGATATTATTCTCTGACCGAATTCCAACCACGTTAACTTCCTGTTAGAACATTTCTTTCCTCTTCCTATTACACACTTGTGTATTTGCGCCTTCAGACTTTATATCCGATCGCTTTTTACATACCAGGCCACTTTACGATCAAAACTTAAGCCTAAGAATATCTTTGAAATTTGCACGAAATAAAGAAATATTGTAAAGTTGCATGATATTTCTTCGGTATACTTCAATTTTGAAAAGTTCACAATTATCGCATCGATCTTAAATAGGCATTCGGAGTTTGGACGCTCTTTAGAAAAATTATATCACTCACGGATTAATGTATGATATTCTAGAAAGGATTTATTTCCTGTGTCAAGCATAAGACAATGGTGTGGCGCACTGATTGGGAAAACCTTAAATATTGTAGCGGGATACAATCAAATAGGTTTTCATTGATAATGGTAAGATTTCCATCGTCTACCAATATTCATGATTATTATATCAATGCCAGAGAGTATGCGAATGACGAGAGTAAAACTGGGTGAATTTAGATTGACGAGTGTTAGGTCAAAAGGGTATCTTAGATTTATGAGGTAAAGTAAGCTCGATCGCGTAAAGCTCACACTCAATCATCTATCAGTATTCTGATTAAAGTTTATCTGTAAAATAACGCAAGAACGCGATTTAGGGGCGCCTTCCTACTAACAAATAAATTGATAACAAGTTAAACGTTAAGTATAACTACGCAGCTGTAATTAGCTTGAAGGAGAAGATAAAGTCACGTAATCACCTTAAGCTACCCTTAAAAATGCTAAAAAGATAATAAATCGCGGGAGATTGTAGATTTTTTTGAGATTCCTGTTACGCGTCCGATCATTAGAGATTTTACGTGGATATAGATATTATTTAAGTTCTACTTAAAAAAAAAATCAAAAGAATCAAGATCGCGTATTTAAAATTAAGTCGATCGTCTGACGCGCAACAAGATCCTCAGGCGATTAATAAGCTAGATTAAGATGAGCTAAGTTTTGCCTGTGAATATTATTAAAATTGATATATATATGAAATTGTTACGATTTTTGTACGTGGGCGCTACATGCCATGTTCAACATTAGAACACAAGTCATAGCATTAGGGAAGTTTTAGTTAATTTTTCAATGGGATTCGTGAAACGTGCACCGTACACCTCAAGCCAATGATCTTTCATAGAAACGAGGCGTAAGGGCACCTTATCATTCCCCACACATCTAGTATGGTTGTGAATCATTACTCGGCCTTTTTGTCGGAGTCACTTTCAATGACAGAACCCTTTCTCAGGTGAACTTTTGAGAAAATTCTCGAGAAGACTCCATATTTTGGCACTTATTCCCCCTTAAGGCTAGCAAAATATCTTTACGTTTTTGGACGTTATACGTGCTCTAATATCTTAGTACACTTCTTATATTCCATAGCGTCCATAGAATTCATAGAATCTTCAAGTACTGGCATCATTCGGTTACTCTTCTTCATCTCAGGCTAAAAATCATTTGCTCAAATACGTGTGTAATTATTCAAAGACCGCGAAAAAAATCTCTCAGACATTCTCGTGCGTTTCATATTGGCGAAACTCATAAATGAACACGTGCTAATTAGTCGGAATAATTCGGATTAAAATTAAGAATGGAAATTTCATTATTGCTTTAGATTCTTCATCTAAATTAACGAAAATGGTTGGTGATGCTTTCATGAATCTTCAATGAATTTGAGCGAAAGACAGATTCTTAAGAAATGGACGATCAAAAATGATCGTTCAATGGAAATATTCCAATAGAGTTAAAGTGCGTCTGTCGATTAGAATACAGCATTAAGCAAGACGGTTTCGACAATCGAAAATAAATTGAAATCCGACAGTGAATAAATGTCAGTACTTTTTTGTGATTAGAAAACGATTTAGTGCCAATGCATTATTTTACATTGTCTTCGATGCGTCACGGTAAAAAAGTGAGGACAATTCATTTTCATAGGCTACGACGAGTATGCGTAATGAGAAGTAGTGACTTAGAACGCGTTACGTACGAATTTTAACGAGAGAAAGCGGAATGAATAACAGGATCGTTACAGTGTAAAGTAATAGAAAAGGGTGCAAATTATAATAGCTACTTAAAGAAATCTCTAAGGAAGTATTGAAAAAAAAATTGAAGAGTATAATATGATTTTGAGAACAGTAATCGAAGCTGATAAAATGTCAAATTGCGAAACCAAACTTGGATAAATTCATTCTTCTAAAGACATGCTTTCTAAGGTTCGAATTTATTGGCCGAGCTTCTATCGGCCCGTATTGCATATTACGTACTACATACTACATTATACATATAGACAACAATAAAAAAAATTCTTTCGTACGCTTCCTTTTATCTATTTAAATTATAACATCGTTAATAAAAATCTGCTTTTCGTACGTATAACAGATTTTCAAAAGCTGTACATAACTATAATACTACGATCTATTATATAATCACCTAAAACTGTAACTAAATTCGACACTAAGTAAATTATTGTAAATAACAAATTCTACAATTTAAACGAAAATATAGATACACATCTTTTCTTTGGAAACAAAGCTTCAACTTTTTACCCAATCATTCAGACCGTTCTGGATCAAGTAATTTATAAAAAAAGAGAAACACAAAAAGTTTTACCACCAAACCCATACTTATTCAAGATATCAATTCACATGTTCCAATTTTGCATACCTACTTTACTACTCTACGTTATCAACGGAGCTTCGAAAAAAAAGTCCTTCCACTGATTCTTCGTGGCGCCACTGAGCGAGTTTAACCCGAAATATCTCCTCTGACCTTAGAAGCATATTTCGCCGCCGGAATAATCGAGCTCCTAGAAAGCTCGTGGGTGTATCGCACTATTTCGCCCCCATGCAAGGCGTCACGGTAAAGCGCAAACTCGAGTAACCTGGAGTCGTTATATATATCGAGACGCTCGACATGTTTTCAAACAGTTGTCAGCCGCGTGAGCGCAGTCGGTGGTTGGTGGTTCTGGCATCCAAGCGGGGCGCGCGCTCGGTCTGTCACCATTTTCGTACTAGGATATAATGTATCGTGAATGATGGACGGAAATGAGACCGGTCTCGAGTGCCACCATTCTCTACAGTTAGAGTGCTAGACTGTCACCGAGTGCGAACATTTCGATATACCATTAATCCATACCGACTCCTGCATTACTTGATACTCGAGTTTTCCTTGAGTCGCATTACATTCGGACAACCCGCTACGATAAAAATGGCTTGTCTTCTACCAAGCAGCAAGATTTTTCGTCTCGATGTCATACCGGTACTTCAACGAGATTTACGGGAGACATAAATTTCGAGTGTACAAGAAATAAATTCGAGTGCGTATTGGACGATAGTTGTAAAAGCGTATCCTGCAATTTTATTAGTAAACAAAAAGTAATTATTCTCAAACAAGCGTAATGAAATTAGGATCAGCTTACTCATTAAGTGAAGTGCACTTGTTCGCGATATATAAGCTGTGTAAGCTATATCGAGGCAATAGTAGACGCTAGAATAATCGAATTATCTCTTGGTAATTGTCTTAAGTGCGTTACAACCAGCGAGCGACGGGGAAAGCAAAATATTTTTGCTTGCATGTCGTATCTATAGTGAGGGGAGTGGTACTTACATGTTCTCGAGATATCGAATTGTACGTAATTCACGATGCTTCTGTACGATAATACATGATTAGTGGTTCGATCGAGGGTTATATGAAAATTTGAAATTTTAGAAAATTTGGATCTTCCCGCACTTTTCGAAATACACAGGTTAAACATATCTTACGTTATAGCGCGTTGAAATTCTGATGATTGAGATAGCTCAATAAGACGCAATGTACGAAGGAAGTTGAAAACTAAAAAGGTGACAAGAAATCTTGAAATGGGTCGGAAATATAAACAACGTCTAATACCCGAGCAGGATCGTAGAATATGCGGTAGTATCTGTCTGTGCCAGTTTACCATTGTGATCAGTTGTGTGGCCTTGGTCTATCTTAGCGTGGCGATCTACATGCCATCTCACAGGTAAATCACAAGATTATGCTGATTAATCGGCGTTAGTCCTAATGAGATGAGAAGGAAGTTCATTTCATTTTTAGCCGTGCGCAATACAAAGTAATGAAATGATTATCTTTCTTATTTTCTTTTGTGAAAGAAAAATTCCCAAGATGCTGTAAACTTTCAGAGCATTTCATGCAGGAATCGATCCGGACCCAGTTATGTGCCAAACGGTGAATACAACCTTGGTGAATTATTGCGCTTGGGCAAGTTGCGGTGAATGGTGTTTAACGAAGACCACAGGATTCTGTCCTCAAATTCACGCAACAGTACGACGCAATGGTACAGACGTACATTTTGAGAATTGTACAAAAATAACGCGTATGTCGTGTCCACAGGTGAGTGACGGACGTCAATATTGTCAATTGAATTTCTCTTTTTTTTTCAATTCTGAATGGAATTTTTAATTCGAGTAAGAATTTACATTGTCCGACTACACGGGCTTTCTGTTACTAAGCGATTTTCGATTTTATTGTAACCCGAGGCAGGAGAGGAAATTAGATCTCAGTTAATTGAATTTATATCTCTTGAAATCTGTAGCATTGATGTTTCCGAGGCTATAACAGAGCATTTCTAAGAGATTGATCGAGCTTCCGATTAATGCCGCTCACGGCGCTTCTTGTCATTAGTAATGCGTTCACGCAGTGAACATTATTTTACGCGGCTCTTAATTATCAGTGACAACTCACCGCGAGAAAGGTTTTTAATTATATTTTCTTCCAAGATGTACAATAAATCTTTAACACGTGAACAGACCGAAGACGTCGGTTAAATTAATTGTGCCATGGCTGTAACTTTCCATGGTTTAAACCCGCTGTTAACTGTACTGGACGTTCAGTAGGTTAGTTATAAAGTGCTTGAGTAATTTTCATAACCGAATGAATGTCAAAGGTGAAAGACAAAAAGATTATTACAATGTTTATTCAATTATTGAAAAAAAGAGATTGAAAGTAAAAGGAGCAATGCACTTTCTCCTTCAATCATAATGGAGGCGCCCTGTTCGTATACGGCAATAGGATTTTCCTACTAAAAATAATATTCCAGACCCCTCGACCCCACCGTCGATTTAGATTTTACGTCGCACGCGATAATGCACTCTCAATTTAATGTTTCGCAACCCTGAAATAGGCTTGTGGCGGGTCTGAATTTTGCCAGTAGGCTGTTACGTGTATAAGGGATGTTATTTTTCAAAAGCTCAAGTGACTCGGGTTGAATTGCCATTTTCAATTTGACGCTCGATTAAGTTTTTTTTTCCTGCCAAGTAGAAATCCTCAAATCTTGCGAACAATCGCCACACATAATTTTATTTAATAGCAGATGGATTTTCAACGAAGCCTATCGTGCCCTGGGAACTGGTAATAGATACCGAATAAATAATGCGTGAATATATAAATTATTCTGATGTTTTTGATCGAGTGAGAAATAAGCCAATAATAAATAAAAGCCAATAACAAGCAGCTTTTTATTTGCACTTTCAAAGGGAATAGCAATCGGACGAGTTTTTCATTGCAGAACAATATTGAAAAATGGAGTTTTCCATAGCGCAATTTATAAAAGCGGTCTGTGTATCTTTCCAGGTAAACACAGCTGGACTCAAACGGTATAATTGCAACAATGGCAGTGAGTGCAGTGTACTTTCTGGTGTTTTTAACTGCAGTCTCGGTCATTGCGCGAATATGAGCGAACTTATGCTGTGCCATTACAAGGCCGACGGGATAGTCGTCGATAGCGAAAAAGACAACATGAAGCTCAATGGGTTTTTTAGCTGCGAGCATTCGCGATGCACCAAAATCAAAAGACCGTTTTCCTGCGATCGCTACTGTCCTAAGATCCCGACGAGCGAGTCCAACGTTTTTCTCATGCAGGACGACAACGTGATAACTGCTAAGTGTAATCGGGCGATCGCACTGAACATGGCTAACGGGTCTCTGCCGGGTACGAGGCTGAAGGACCCTGTGGAAATTTGGAATCAGCAGAAAGGAGCCATTATAGCGAGTTGTCTGGTTGTCATAGGCGAAGGGGGGACTGTCAAGTAAGTAAACAATAAATATGATAAATCCTACTAGTCGAAAGTTTGGAATAGACGATTCTATTATTCTTTTCACATTGTTAGATTATTTGTTTGACGGCACGAGGAAACTTGAAGCTAGTTCAGAATTATCTTAGATTGAATAATAATTCAACTTTCAAAGATCCGAATATTACTCGTCACGGAAACGTGGCCGTCTGGAGTATTGTAGATAATTTTTTTTTAATTAAAATCCTATCAAGGTTTTTTATTCTTGATAAAATTTGCGGGGAACCAGTTTAACGTAAAGTAAACACTGGTTAAAAATACAAAGAATTCCAAATCATCCGACGTTCTCACGGATTCTCAACACACTGTCATCCGTAAACCGTCTCATCCCTTACAGTCTCGAGTTTTATCGACCCTGCGGTTAACGTTTTACGATCGAGTCTCCTTGCGTTTCATTAGAAACTCCAAGAAGTAAAGATAGATGAGGACAAATCTTAATGAAAAACATGAAAAACGAAACTTCACAAAGATTTACCGTATCCTAACATTATTTACAGCTCGTAGAAACGACCTCAATGACAAATTACCTTGGTATCAAAGATTTCCAAAAAAGTTCAACAGCCATTCCGGTTTCTTCCCAAAACTATTTTTATTTCTTCAGTCCATTCCAAGAATGATCTCCAATGCTTCAAGGCTTATTTGTCTCTTTCAGAACGGAGGACTGCGTTAATGGCACGCTTTTAGAGGACAAAGCCGTAACCAAGCCGTTCATCAACTTTACCACGTTCCTTAGCCTCTACGAAAAGAGTCTGGCACATCCTGTGGATCCCACGGATGTCTACGTGCCGTCTCAGAGTTCTCTGACCATTTACAACAGTTCGCGACTCTACATAAATCTCGAGGGTTGCGTAAATACACTCAGGGGTGAGTGTCGGGATTTTTTAGTCAGCCACGGAAGAGACGGGGATAATCAGACTGCTCAGAGTAGATATCCTTGTTACTACAATAGGGTAAGTCTACTTCATTGTTTTATTCGCCTTAGGATGTACGTCCCCTCAACATGAGCTCGTCTTCAGAATAATTTGGGACAATCTAGCTGATTCGAATTTCCTTCGTCACTTCTCGCCTTGCTTGTTCGTTCTGCCGGAGGAATTATTTCCCGGGAGACATTGCTCCTGGAGCCGTAGAAACATTTCTTCTAAGGATAAGTTACGCGAGAGAGTTGCATCAGCAAATTGCAAATTATTCTTCATTCCGTGTTAATCCAAGCGACATTAAATCGGCGATCGTCCACTGTACAATCTAGAGGAAGAGTGCTGTACTTTCTGGGTTGACTGTATTTGCATGGGAAACGGTGACATCGATCGCGAGACAAAAAGAGAAAATTATTATGTATATTTCGTGCAAACGTCATATTACAACTGACAAGCCCCACTTGTCTATCGTACACATGATTATTTATTATTTACATAAAATTTCAAAGTCAAAATTTCACTTTCACGATTATGTTAGCATGGTACTCTGTTCCTTCGATAATCTTTTACATATGAAACCAACAAAATTCTATAAAAAAGTTTGGTCCGGTCTCAGGACGATAAAACTTCTTGAACTTTCCCGATGAGAGCGAAAAAACTTCTTGAAGGATAGAAAAAGAATTTTTATTAAGTTCAATTGGTAATCCAACTTCATACATGCATAATTTGATGTTTCTGCCAAAATAACATAATTATATCGATTCAGTGAGGGATTTGAACCCCCAGGGTCTTAAAAGCCGCCCGATCAATTTCCAGTCATAATAAACAACACGACCGAGAAGTTACGTTGCACGAAATGGGACGTTACGAAAATACATAAATATATCGTGCGTGTAAATTAGCCAAATAGAAAATTAATTTCTGACGGTAACGACTCACCCAACGTACACTGCAGACTATGTTGGTTCATCGTAGTAAGCTTTGACGTGGTAAAAGCTTTCCAGGTTATTACGTACCTAATTAATCGATTAATTACTAGCTAATAACAATAGCCACTATGTGCACGTGACGTCCAGCCCTTATCTCATGCGGCTTATTTTACATTTTTCAGAACGATTCTTTCTTCGTGGTCGCTCGATTCGATCTCAACAAAACCCGGACTGAGCTGCTGGTCGCCATTATAGTACCTACGTTACTGTTTGTCGTGAGTCTGACGACCCTGATCATCATAACCCGATCGGTCCAGGTCGGCGACGATGCAAAAATGCGATGTAGATACTGCACCGAGAATCAAGAGAACGAGGGCGAGGATGAAGGCCTCGTAGAAAGGACGGCCGCGTCGCCGCAGGGTCACTCCAATGAGAACGAGGTCAGAAGCTTGGCCCTTTAGCAGTTTAAGTTCAGCGTCCAGAGTATGGTCGACTACGAGAGATTGCCACTGATAGACGTCGAGGATGAAGATTCATTTTAAGGGATTTTGAAAAATGAATGAGAGGAGTCGGAACGAAGTTTGGCTTACACCTGGGATCAAGTTTTCCCCGGAAACGCCAGCCTTGTTAAATTCTTGGGCGTGGGTGAAAATTTGAACTTGTCTCTATTGGAAAATTGTAACTGAGTAGACTAGAGTACAAAGGTGCAAGTACGACAGAGAGAAGTAATATAGGAGGACTATGGTATTTATGTTACTTTAGTATGAAAGATTAGGTCATTGAATTCCTTAGGTATATCATTTCTATTCAGGGCTTCGTATACTCGCAAACTATTTATACTTATGAGTTGGTGCGCTGTGCGAATCGAGAAAGTCAATATCTAGATTGATTATGTGTAGTCAGGGTTTATCAGGGATCAGTGAATGAAATGAAAATTTCATTCCCATTGTATCCGTAGTTGTGGAGGATAATGTCAAATTCCGGTGTTTTCCTGACGATTGCCTTGGCTGGTTAGACAAATATGAAAGTAATGCTTATTGCATTAAATCTGTCATATCTGTCGAGTACACCATATACGGGATTGATAAGGCCTTTTCTAATGTATTGATCTTGTCGAAAGTTACCCCCGTGGGGCCAATGTTATTCAGTATCTTTATAAAGTTGCCTTCAATGTACCGCGACCAGTTTGTATTTTGATGAACAAAAAAATCACATATATATATATATATACGCACTGTCATACCGAAATTATAAATAATTGTAATGTAATGCCGATTTTAATCAATACCGATCGAAAGGCAGTCGCGATATCTGACTAATGACTTTTTCGGGTTTGGTAAACCTGATGGATGTATATGATGTTTTATACACGATTTTTTAATTTTACCGATTATCGACAAAACTAGTAATAACAAAGCATACGAATTACTCTATGTGCATGACGTATCAATCTGTTTATAAATATATATAGCGCAATTGTTAGCTAGTAGACAGACAGTATTCAATATGTAATTCATCGATGACTTCTGGGAGCTTTCGATGTTTTAGCACAAAAATCAAGCAGGAGTGTCGCGGAGAATCGTTTGACATTTTAAAGAGAAAATATTTTATTCTAAGCAGCTCGCAGTATATTTTAAGCAGGATGAGAAATGTATGATGAGGGATATGAAGGATGAGTATCGATAAATATTTATCGATACTCTATCAAAAATATTTATTTTACAGAAATTCCTTACCCGCGACACACCCAGTGCCATTGCTACTAACTGCCGTTACGTACAAAGTCATACGTTATCATAAACTGTATCAACTTTTATAAGTATCGATTTTTGACATACTACATCGGTGTGATATAATATTCGAAAATACACAAAAGTTATAGGATAAAAAAATGATAAGAAAATTCAAGGCTTTAATTTTTAGTATTGAGGAAAGTGGGAGGTTAATATTGCAATCAACGTGAATTGATGTGCAGTATAGCGACACGAATTCTATGGAATCTCTATGCTAATTCTAAACTATTAAATGTTAAGATCGATCATTGGACTAGCATTTAAATCAAATTGTCTAGTAACGTTAAAGTTCGTGTCAGTTCCTAGAATCGATACTAGTTGAATGTTTTAGGCTTTAGAAGTGTGACTCTTTAAAACTAGATACTACGAAGTAACCTTTTGAAAGTATATATACTACATATACATAGCATTTATAGTATGTACGAAGAGATCCATGCGATCGTTAATTAAGATTTAATTAAAATGTCACGCAGTACGTGGAAACCTATATCGACCTATTGAAATGTTGAATTTAATGTTTTTACTGTACTTTACGTGATTGCCTAACAAATTGAAATTTTCGCCTTAGGAATTCGAACTATATATACATATACAACTATACTGTAATCTATGTGCCTTCTTCCGTTTATGCTACTATTGTCTACATCGCTGTACTTGTCTACGGATCATGTTCAATATGCATGTACGCATGTGTACACGTATTTCAAGAACGTGCAACGTTACGTACACGTAACGATCGATGATGCAAGGTCCGTTAACGTAAGTCTGTAACAATGTCTATTGTGTACATTTAACGTCGGATATTTGTAATAATTATGAGATTTGTATAATAAAAAAAACTCTACTGTTACGTGTCATCAATTCGATAGTATTGTTCGATATTTTGTTTTTGTAATCATCGATAATTTAGATTCACGTAATTCGGCGGCAAACGGTATCGAAAAATTGTTCACTTGGAGAGGATCAATAAGCACGCAAGAATATGTCGAATGAAATACGCGCATGGCGGATCAGAATTACATAAGAGAGAAGGGTTACGGGAAATTTAATGGAATTATTAACTAAACGGGACACTTGGTAAATTGGAATTCCGATAACCGATCAAGGCTTCGAATTAAAAAGAGTTTTATTGGTCGTAAGAGTTAGATAAATTTTACTTGGCTTTATTATCAATGAAGCTGATAAGAATTTTGTCGATATAAAATTTATTTAAAAAATTTTGAAGCAATGGGAAATATTCAGAACTTTGCGTTTAACAAAAATTATGCTTCACTATCTCCTGGAAAACTAAACTTTACAGGGATGACCTAGAGCTCGTAAATATAAAAAGTTGAATTATTAGCCTTTGCGTGTTACAAGGCATTTCGAAGCGACGGCATCTCTGGAAGGCACTGCCTACTGCGTAGGGCTGACTATGTGGATATAGGATAACGGATTCTAAGTGGGACACTCTTGTAGGATAAAAGCTATGCTTCTTTTGGATTTTTATCATTGTTATTCTTTTTTAATTGATAAGGGATTGGACGGGCTAATATAGATAAGCATCGATACTATTGGGTTGACTAAAAAGTAGTTGCGTTTTTTTTACATGTATGTTCTTTTATTAAAAAAAAACGAAATTACTTTCTGGCCAACCCAATAGATTTTGGGTAAAGCTTATATGCAATTTCATTGGATGTGATGGTTAAATTTTGCAATTTTTCACAATTTTTTTTATGACTATTTCGAGAATTCATAAATTCTTCGGAATATCTGGTGGGAATGACGGCACAAACAGTTTTATGGTAGGAAAGAATGGCGTAGTCTTATTGATCGGCAAGTGCACCATGGAAATGAATAAAGCATTGGCCGAGGATAGCACGAAGTTTTGATGTAAAACTTTTTTAAAAGTTAAACAAAAATTAATTATAATTATAAAATGGTCTGTCTAAAACGGTCTGGTATATTTTTTATATACGATTAATACGAGTAACATGGGAAAATACTTTTTCCTTAGTCCGAACCGAAGGCGGTTCTTGATATCAAATGTCAGATTTCTAAGGTTCAACATTTTTTAACAATTTATCGCTAGAGATTAGACTTGACCTTTGAACTTTAGAAAAGTTTTATACTTGATACTTTCCCATTTTTTCAAACTCCCCAATTATTGCTGTGAAAAAAAAGTTCTCGTTCGATCACTTTTCATCCTTTACCAATTCGAATGGAAAGGCGCGGACTACGTTCATCTTAAATGTAGCAGTGTTAACGTGATACAGAGAAATGTCATAAAGAACTTTCATATTGATAAAACTTTGCTACGCTTTGAAGCGTGCCTCGAAGATATTTACGTTTCGGATGAGAAAACAAGCTTAATATAAATCTCAACTTAATTTAGTTTATCGTTATATTTAATCGATACTACATTTTTTAAGCCACGAACCTTCTGGGGACTCTATAGCATGATATCACTATACATAGTAACCTCATAAATATATGTATACATATACAAAAAAGTAATTTGCACTTTCGTGAAATTTTATCTGCAAGAGAATTGCAAAAAATCCTGAAGAACAAGAGGGTTGCTTGTTTTTTGTCCAAGAACGATATTTTGTATGGAGAAAATTACTTTCGAGTCCGAAGAAAATCGTTTGCCCTATTGATATCTGTCCTTTTTCAATTTGATGCTTTAATATTATGCATTGAAAATTCCCTGAAATTCGACTTTACTCAAAATTCGCTTCTGGAACATTTTTGAACATAAAGAGTTTTTAATATTAATTAAGATGGCCTCTGACCTAATCTAACTTAACTTAAGGTTCTGACCTAAGATAAATTACAGGACTCCTTTTACCCGCTTGTGTCTTCAAGGGTTCGAACATCCCTTCCAAATCCACTATGTATCCCTCAGTTGCTCGTTTAGGACAGAATGCGTGCTATTGACATAAAATCGATAGCAGTCAAAATTTATTGTTATCATATAGGTACTACTACCCAAGCTTTAATACGTAATTGATATTCAGTTGGGACTATTTAAGTAGTTTCCATGACGACTGATTGTTATAGCACTCATAATAATTTACTTCTGATTCTCGTCTTTCTAATACTAATTCCAATTCTCATTATAAATGGTAGTCGAAGCTTCGAGAAAAAATATGCACTGGTAACCTACACTTTATGGTAGTACAAAACAGCAAAACTATAATTACCGTAGCTATAAAGGAATACGACACGCGACAATGCTAAGTTTCTCGTGGTGAAAAATAATAAAAAGAAATTTACTGCATATGCATGCACTTTTTATTAGGAGAAAAAATTTAAATCGATAAGACTTCGAAGACAGTATGGAATATGAGGCGTAAGAAAGCGTAAACGAAGGATGGGATGTCTCGTGCAAAAGATGCACGACCCTTTGTACGAGTAACCAGGATAGATTTCCATGAAGCTGTTAACAGGAAAAGGTATTAGCCTAGATTAAACTAGTTCTTCGCTGAAAGTATTGGGAACATAGAGATGGTCGATACGTGTCGTATGAGTTCGTCAGGCCATGTGCACAGACGAATTACGAATCGATAAGAAATGAGAATTTCTAACGAGTCGAATTCTGTTCTCAGTGGATAAGGAAGCTGGTAAGTAGTTTTCTATTCTTTGGACGACAATCAATGCTCCTCTACGAAGTAACTACGAACTTTGCAGTGGGAATAGTCGGTAAATATGCACCACGCAGAGCTGTTCAGTTCAATTATCATTATTATCAATAACGGCACAACTTGAATGTTCACCGTCTGGGGACGTACTACAAGTTATTATAAGTAAATATTCAATTCAATTTGAGATGTATTTCTGGATATTGATATTAATGTCCAAGAGTCTGCTTTATAGAATAGCAAGTAGATTACTAGACCAGTTTTAGACGTCGGCTAATTGGACGCTGGCTGAAACTAGATGTGTTGAGCCTATTAGATGTAGACGGGTTACGATGTATTCGGGTAAACTTGCTGTTGGTCCGGATCCTAGGGATGCTCGGAAAGTGACAAATTTACCTGAGCGTTAGCGAGGCGGTTATCTGAATCGAAACTACATAGAAGATGTGCATCACTATTTTCATTGTCAGAGATGAGTAGGGAGATGCACAACGCTATGGTTTTAGGCGATACTAAAATCATGGCGCTAAATCGTAGCGGCCAGTCTGGAAGTAGGATTTTGTGATCATCGCCTCCGTCGACAATGCGTATTCCGTTGTAGCCGAGGTAAACGTGAAAAGGAACGTGTAGCTTGGCGGGCAGAGGTTCTCCGCTACCTCACCGCTGGTTCGCAAAGCAATCCTTAGAACGAGACCGGCAACTATAGAACTTCTCAAGAACTTTTGAAAAAGCTTGCTGTTGAAACATTTTTAAGAGATTTTTAAGAAAGTGCGGTGTCAACTTGACACCCGTGAAGCACCTAAATTTTTAAAAAATGTTTAATCACTTAAGGGCACTTGACCCTCCATGAGGGTATAAAGCCGAAAAGGAATAAGAAGAAGAAGGAAGAGAGAAGAAGAAAAAACCTAGTTCAACAGAAATATTAAAAATCCGAAAAATGGAATAAAGCTTTCCAAATACTACTAAATATTTACTCTGAAAATTTATTCAAAACATAAAATTGAGGCTAAATCAATATCTCGCAGAATATACGGATTACATAAAAATTGAATTGAAATTGTAGAATATGGAAATTAAATTACATTCAAATTGAAATATTAATAAATTATGTGTTTGAAACATTAAAATAATTAATTAGATCAATAAAGTAAAATATTAACACTTAGAAATCGGAAATTCTCGCCAAGTATGTTCAGAAGTACTGGAAGTTGCCCGAAATTCTGTGCGCGCAAATTCGTCGCGCAGGACTCGGCGAGTGGGAGCAAGCGGAAAGTGGGGGGAGCGCTCGAGGCAGTGCCCGGACTCTCAGCGCTCATTTCTCCTCGAGCCGGTCTCCTATACTGGTCTCTTGGAAACGCCTCTCTCTTCCATTTCCAACTTTCTTCTTTTTCTATATTTATTTCTTTATCCTTCATTCTTTACTTTCTTACTTATTTCATTCCTTATTTCTTCTTTACTTTTATAACTCTATTCCTTACTTTTCTACTTATTCACTTCTTTATTTCTATTTGCTTTTCTTTCTTTTCGTTTCACTCTGTTTCCTCTCAGTTTCCATTGTGCTTGTCTCACTGTTCCTACTTCCTTGGTCGGGTCGAGCATAATTATTCCAATAGTCATACAAGGGTAGTCACCCTGTTAGTGAAGCTACACGTATAGACCATGGTGTCGGGGGTTGCCCTTCCGCCTCATCCGCTGAGCTTGCTCAGTGGGTCGGGCCCAAGTTGTGGCTGCAACAGGACCTTATGGGTCTCCCGACGGGGGCCTTGAGCCCCCTTAGGGTATCTACGGCCATGGCCTTTCGTGTAGTGAATCTAACCAGGTGTCTAACTCTCGCGTATTTAGTATAATTTGTTCGTTTTGCCAAAAACGCTCCAATATGTTCTACAATTTCAATTCAATTTTTATATAATCCGTATATTCTGCGAGATATTGATTTAGCCTCAATTTTATATTTTGAATAAATTTTCAGAGTAAATCAAGATCCAATAATCTTTAGTAGTATTTGGAAAGCTTTATTCAATTTATCGAATTTTTAATATTTCTGTTGAACTAAGTTTTTTCTTCTTCTCTCTTCCTTCTTCTTATTCCTTTTCGGCTTTATACCCTCATTGAGGGTCAAGTGCCCTTAAGTGATTAAACATTTTTCAAAAATTTAGGTGCTTCACGGGTGTCAAGTTGACACCGCACTTTCTTAAAAATCTCTTAAAAATGTTTCAACAGCAAGCTTTTTCAAAAGTTCTTGAGAAGTTCTATAGTTGCCGGTCTCGTTCTAAGGGTTGCTTTGCGAATCAGCGGTGAGGTAGCGGAGAACCTCTGTCCGCCAAGCTACACGTTCCTTTTCACGTTTACCTCGGCTACGACGGAATACGCATTGTCGACGGAGGCGATGATCACAAAATCCTACTTCCAGACCGGCCGCTACGATTTAGCGCCATAATTTTGGTATCGCATAAAACCATAGCGTTGTACATTTCCCTACTCATATCTTGTAATGTACGCGGCTATCCTGTCTTACTTGTACATACACAGCGTTATCGATGACGCATGTAGGGGCAGTATATTCACTGTAGTTGTAATTGTGAACTCACCATAAGTGATGAGTATTGATCTTCTGCTTTATCTTTTTAACTTAGCAACGGATCCTTTTAATTAAATGGAGTGCTTTAACAGGTGTGACCCAAAGTGGAGTTGTGAAAGGGTCGTCTGAGATCAGACGCTTGACGTTGACGCGTTTGAAAAATTTTTAAGTCAAGAATAAACGTTTGACCAGAGATGAGTAGGGAGATTGCTAATTGCGTCGATTTTCATGATCCAATTTTTATTTCGGAGTCGACGCGCCACTTGGATCAAGGAGCCTCGAACCAGTCCCACGTTTGTGACTGGTCGAACGTATACCTTAAGCGAACCCTAAAAGTGGGTAATAACAGAAATATAAATTCTTTGATTATTTTACCATGATGGTTAAATGGCACACGTGCATGGTTGGTCGGTTAGCGCGGAAAGGAGGTTCGGGTTCGAGACTCGGTCATTTTTTTTGTAAATTGTTTCGCTCACTATGCTTATTGGTTTTATTAATTACCTTAAGTTGTGAACAACGTAGATAGCTGCATAGTAGTTTCTAATTATAAGTTTGCGCAACACGAAAATGGGGTACCCTGTGTTACCGACCGTAAGAAAGTGTATTTATGGACAAATTGATATCTTTTGAAATATTTTCACGCGTCTGCCGGTAAAACAGCGGAGGACTTACCTTTAGTTCCTCCTGACGCCTGTATGCGTGTAGCATCAGCTGTTTGCGTTCATTCTCCGACATTACTGGCTCCCGCGCCGGTTTTCCGGAGCCCCGTTTGTGAAGTTTGACGATCACCTTGGATTTTTCATTGCTTCCTAAGAAGTCCTTTAGTTTCTTCTCACGCAGCATCTCTTTACCAGAGAACCATAACTGGGCTGTCTGCACGTCCATAACCTGTATGGAAATTCTTATAGTGCACTAATCTTTACTCGGGTCTTGAACGATAGTTAAACGAATACAAAGTATCTATTTATGAGTATCATTATGTGGTTGATTTATTACCTCTAACGAAGCTTGAGTCCCAGTGAGATCCTCGTTATTTTCGAATTCCTGTCGTATAACATCGTGGGGTGGCAGCCCCATGGGGTAAACTATAGTCACAGCACCGCGTAAAATGTCTAGAGCTTCTTGAACGATTTTTTGAGTCACGAGCTTGTCTTGCTGAACTAATTTCTATTTTAAAAATAAAAGAAATCGTGCACAAATGCTTTTAATCGAACAGGAATGTATGCGGACATCAGGTGGTTATGAATATACCTTTGAAGTCATCGCGCGAGCATCGTGAATGGCTTTCTTCAAAATTTCTTGCATTTTTTCATTGGGCTGACGACCACTTCGACGTCCTTCAAAAAGTCATGCAATGGTCATTGTCCGGTTTCATACGCAACGACGTTAAGAATGCAGTAAACACAATTATATATCAATGAAATACACGAGTCTAATCAGGTAAGATGATTTACCGATCACATCTTTATTGAACGTCCATCCGCCCATCGGCGTTGATTTCTCAGCCCATTCATCCTTGAGTTTAAGCTCCTCGATTTGCTCATCCGTGAGGCCCATCATCTCGTGTGGCAGCATAGTGCCATGCTTGGCCAGTTCTTCAATTTCTATTTTTGCAAAGAGACAGTTGAGGGTGACTTGATAATTATTAAATCACGTGGCCTCGGCCGACCAGCATATCCCGCGGGTACTGATAAATGAGATCATAAACTCTCAACTTGACTTCTTATTTCTAATAGTTATGGCTCCTATATGAAATATTTACTAGAATTGCTAATGGATTCTTGAATGAACCGTGAACTTCAATCCTTTGAAGCACTTCTCTATGGACTACTCCAGACAAGTTATTTCGTTGCTTATTTTGTACAGCATAATAGCAGTCAATTAGAAGAGTCATCTTCTTTGGTAAGTTAAAAAAAAGGTAGCCGTTACTAAATTGTTAGAAAAATTCTTACCGTAACAAATTCTTGAAATCTTCAATCGACCATTATAGATGATGGTAATGTTATTTATCACACTGTCAACACCATCTTCCACGCTTGCGTCATAAAGGAATTGACTCTCGTCGCCCTTTTTCACGTGTAAACGAACCATTTTTCAAAAAAATATCACTAATCCCTCGCGAGCCTCCCAATGCCGGTAGTTCACTGAACTTGAGAACTGAAATGCGTCAGAAGGAAATTTATAAATATTCCTTTTGAAAAGGTGTCACTGTTGACAGGCAGCCCACGTTTTTCTCTATTGAAATGAATATCCGTAGAATCGTCCGAATCTCTGAACGTTTGTACTGAACAGGAAACACGAGTTCGCGTTGTTTATTACGGTATCCTTGGCGACGTTGAAAATTGATTAAACTGAACGCGTTGATGTACTATGTATGACGGTATTGTGCAATGTTGTGACATGGGAAGTATTAAACACAACAAAAGAAAGGGAAACTTGATGTTCCAGAGTTATAGGATTATGAGATTTTAATGATCTTTGCCGTAGTCCGAAGTCTCTGAAAGTGGATGAAATAAATAACATGGAACTAAAGCGTGGATTAATAATGAAAATCGCCATTTAATGAATATATATTCATCATCATCATCGTGTAATAATATACATATTTACAACTTAACGGGACATGGATTACAAGAATAAAGACGTTCATAATACAAACACGAAGACACGTTTCTTCCCTCTGGTGCTACTGGCGTTCTTTTTAGACACAAAAATATTATATATTTCTATAACTGTTCCTTATACTGTATAATATTTATAACATTAATATTAATAATAATTAAATATCTGGATATAACGCTATGGAATAGGATTTTTATACATTTATATTATCAATGTGTATAAGGTTCCACTAATGTAACTGACTAGTATTATGTTAAAATATATTTACGGTTGATTTGAGAACGGGTATTATGCGCAACTCATTGAATTTTTTCGGTCCAAACGAAACTGGTCCCTATGTCTCCCTATATATATATATATACACATCTGTATATCGAAAGAGCCAACTACTTTGAACACACTGAGGGACGAGAATATAACATTTCTTTTCCCCGCCGTTATTACCTTGGCTGAAAAGTAAACTATCTGTACTAACGAAAAATTGGAGATTGCTTTTCTTAAATTTAAATTCTCTAACGACGCCATGAGGCTGATATGCGATTTGTCCATGGATTAACAACTGGCTAAGATCCTACGTCAAACATCACTTTTATCTTTAATTTCCATGTCCCTAACAATCAATTGCTGTATACCGCATTCGTCGTTACTTCACGATTTAATTAGTTGTGTTATGTTAACGAATAATCAGGGTACGAGCGCCCGGGTGTCCTAAATCGTCTAGAATTACGCCTATGCGTGTCCACGCATATTGTCATCTCTTGTGAGTAAGGTACATTTATAAATAGGTACATATTTTGACAATTCCTTTCTACAGGTTGTCATCCTTGAGTCATGAACTCGTCGGTAATAAAAAATAATGATTATACCGTGATAGAGTAGAGTATAGTATAATAATAAAAAAAAGGTGAAAATATGATGAGATTTGGTCCAGAAATCTAAATATAAAAGTGCAAGGTAATGCGTATCGTCATACGATCTTGTTGCATTCGTTATAAAATGGCTGCATAGTTATGGGAGCATTGCACAATATGGAATAATCCGGATTTCATACGAGAATTTCATTTGATCGCTCTCCAGCCGGATACGTAAAGTGTTTGCCTAAAATTAACTCAAATCTTCGTAGCCTAGACGTTTTTATCCTACAGCAAATGGTACGACTCTAGGACTCCACGATTTTGGATCAACCGTAAATGTGCCATACATGATCGGGGTAGTCATCTTGATCATTCGGGCGACGTCGACGATACACGGATTGGGGGATCTATGATTAATTAATTCTCAATATCATTAACGAACTACGTACAAAGAACACAGAAGAAATTCTTAAAGACGGCATCAATTACGAATCTCTCATTGAAGACTACAGATTCCAGCATGCAGCCATTCTCCAATCTACTCCACTATTTGTCCAATAGGAGTACCAGGAGTTTAACACTACGTTCCACGACACCTGACCAATAAGTTCTATTTGTGTGTTTTGTATTCTGTGCCCATGAAAGAATTACGATGGGTGCTACTCTTCGTCTATGGTAGGTTGGACTTGACGAAGATCCTTGAGTACTCTGTGATCCCTTTGTTGTTCGCTCTGCTCCTGGTTGACGGATTGAGCGCCGTGCAACAGCATGCGTTGCACGGGAACCTCTTCTCAGACTTTACTCTCAGGACCATCCGTTGTGTGTTTGAAGGAATTTCGAATCTTGCTCAGATGAAGGGCTGCGATGTGCCCGTAACTCTTGTACCAGTCTGGAGTGCGACCTCTGGAAGGAAGAAAAGAAATACAAAGATTTAGATTAAATGAATAAAATTGATTGAAGAATATCATTGAATTATGAACTGTTTTGTATTCCTACTTACTTCGTGTCTACCCTGGACAGGTGCATGATGCGCGACTTTCCACTTCCGCAAGGCTCAATCAGATAGCGGGAGGCCAAAACTATTGCTCGAGTTCCGCCCAGCATTACAGGAGCTTCAGGATGTTCGACTGACGTCTCGACAATGACACACGCGCCCTTAGGAAGATCGTTCCGCCAGGATCTGGATAATGTTAAAAGTAATCGTTGAGATTGAGACAGAGGAGAAAGGCGGCGACGGGTCAGGCCAGAAAGGACAATGACAAGTAACTTACCTCAAGACACAATAATCCCTAGCAGGTAGAGGGCTCATGTTTCCGGTAGCATACTGAAAGACCTCAACGTTGGAATCCAGCTTAGTAACCAATCTGTACTTTAAAAGTTGCGGATCCCAGACGTGTCTCTCTCTGAGGACCCGGTGGAGAAGCTCGTTCGGTGGAGCTTCGACTTCAGTGGATACACGCCACAGACGCAACGGATGACCATCGCCAACTTTTTTGTACGCCACCTCCACGCTAACGTCAGCAGAATTGTTTACAGTGACCCATCCGCGACTTCTAGAGAAAATAATAGCTGCCGTTAGTAACTGGCTCAGTTTCTTCGAACATTCCTAAGGAAATTGAAACTTACTTTTCGCGCGCTTCCTTCAACAATGCTGTGGTACAGGCGCACAAGTAGCCTCTCCAGTCCTGCTTCAATTCCGAGCCAAGTTCTTCGAGGGCAACCGGAACGCTTTCCTCCATGTAATTAAAGTGGCACTGTGTCAGCATATCCGAAGAAACCTGGAAAAAAAATAAATATATTTGTATGATTTATCAGTCGTTTATCGATCGATGGATTTAAAGAGAATATTTTTTAAGCCGTTTCCGTACCATGAACAATTCACGATGCATCTTCACGAGATACAAAAGACAATCGTGCGCTGCTTTATTTTCGGATAATTCTCTCTGATCTGGAATTCCCACAGTCTTTCTCCTACGCGGCGAAACGCTGTTGGATCTGTTTGAGACGTTAGAGTTGTTGTGATTGAAGTGGAACAAGCTGGGTGCCAGACAGACGGCTAAATTGGATGCAGTCATCTGATTGTACGGTGAGTTATTGGCAACTTGATTTAGGAAATCCAAAAGAGTTTCCAAAGCTTCCCTATGTTCATCTGGCAGAAGGAGCAGGACGCACTGGACGGCATCCGGCCTGAGTTCAGCAGGGACGTCTGCAACGAATGATCTTAAATAAATACCTGCCGCATTTTGAATGATCCTCAGGACATGGAGTCTGTAAAACGGCAATGCACTCACGTTGAAAGATAGCGATGAAAGTTTCCGAGAGTTTATTGGTCAAGAGAGCCTCTGGCAATTCTCTGAAGTATTGCTTGACGAGATCAGCAACGTCGAAGGCCTGTTGACCGTCAAAGTTAATGTTGTCGCCCTGCGTCTCCGTCATCGCCTTGAGTTTCTGTATCCTCGATCTGACGCCGCTCTTGCGAAAGATCCCAACTTGGTCCAGAGCATTGGCCCTGAGCCACCTGAGGGCTATCTGAATGCACTTTGGTAGAGCCTGGCCAGTCCTTTGCAGGGACAGCAACAAGGGAACGCCGAAGACGGTCTTGTCCTTGTAATCCGGCGTCTTGATCTTCCTGATGAACTTTGGCAGCTCCCAATTCCATCCGGTACGATGAGTGGGGCAATATCGTTCCATGCAAGCTGTCAACTTGAGCAGAGCCAGTTTCCTGAGCACAAGCAACTGCCCACAAGACATGGAGGCCATCGCTCGTGAGCAAAGCGGGTCCAGGGGTTCGGGATAGAGAGATCCTCTTTGGAAGCTGTGCCACCTAACAACCGTTCCTTTGTGTCTCGGAGAATCCTCCTCTTGATCGGAATCTCTACTGGCTACGGTAGAGCTGCTCTCTTGACTGCCGGCAAGCTCCGAACTCCTGGACCTCGATTTCTCCCTGTAGACAGTGACATCCTTGGCAAGTGGTTTTGTGTCCCTGTAGAGATCCTCCCTGCCGTGTCTGAAGCTCTTGTGAAGCTTATCTTCGCGCTTCGCGGCCAAGAATTTGTCCTCCTTGTACGCCTCCTGACTCTGCGAGAACTTGTCCCGATATCTTTGAGATTCCTTTCCAAGATTTAAGCTACCGCCGCGAGTATTTATTGGAATTGGCTTCGACGGCGAATCCTTC
Organism: Trachelus stipa; assembly: GCA_036026315.1. Taxonomy (NCBI): domain Eukaryota; kingdom Metazoa; phylum Arthropoda; class Insecta; order Hymenoptera; family Cephidae; genus Trachelus; species Trachelus stipa. Next base: position 40,440 of record JAYRCB010000349.1, read on the forward strand.
GGACTCTGCGAGTGCGTGTTCACGTACTCGAGAACCTTTGTGTGGTTGCTATTAGCATCTTTGAGATATCTGTGTCGCCAGCTGGTAGGTTGACACTCGGAATCGCTCAGAGTCCCGTAGTCTTCTCTGCCCCGATTAAGAAATCGCCGAGCTCTGTTCATCTTCGTCCTGGTCGGCGTTGGATTCGGTCCGCCGCCCTGAGACCCGTCCGAGCAGTAGCTGGAAGAATCGTCCCCGAAGGGGCTGGCTGCGTTGGCCAAGGGCGAGGCTGGCAAATGAAATGGCGAGGATGGCAATGTCAAGGGTGAGGGTGGAAGATGAAGCGGCGATCCCGGAAGCAGATCGTTGAACGATACGGGCGCTGCTCCTGTCGGTGACACGTCGACGCAGTTCAGATCCTTCATTTTCTGCTGCATCGACATCACGTCCAGGACCTGAGGTCCGCTTATCACGACGCCCTCACGATTTTTTCGTTTCCTTCTACGGGATTTCAAAGACTCGACTCTTCTCAGAAGCGCCTTGGCGCCGTCACGAAATTTCTCGGATCCCGTTCTGCGAAACCTCGGGGTCAATTCGTCTGGAATGGGTCCGGGAGGAAGACTTCCGTATTTGAGTGTGTCGAGCATCGTGTCTTCGGCTTCCTCGGCCTCGAGACGATCCTCCAGGGATCCTACCTCGGAGGGAATGTTCTGTCCAGCTATGGCCTGCAGCCTCTCGACGTTGGCCTGAGTTACGTCACACACTCTTGACCATCGCCTCGTCTTTTTCTCGAACGTCCAATTCTCGCTCAGCGCACACTGCGTATCCTCATCCGAGTCATCGCCACCCTGGAATATTAAAGGAGAATGATCATCAGTGAGACTCACGAACGAATCATTTTTTTTTATTAATTCGACACATCGACAATTTCGTTATAGAAAATTTTATCCATTAAAAAATTTCGTACAAGTTTAACCATACGAACGACATACGTATTTGGTCAGCATGGTTATGAGTCACGAGTCAAGTTGTAGGCGTCCATGGTGCTAAATTAAATGTCACCATAATATCCAATTTGATATGACGTCACCCTTTCTCACTGACTGAAACTTTGATCATCTAGGTCTTCCAATTCCATTCGGTTACGTCAACAAGGGAATTGTAGTACGAGAGACAAAAGTTAGATCCACCGAGTATAGGATTATTAAGGAAGTTGGAGAATTCTTTGAAAACACAAAAGTCCAATATCTTCGTGTTCCCAAGTATTTCCTTGAACACCGTAGGCGTGCAAGTTCAGAGCTAGTTAGTTCGGTTGATTCGAATAGGCGGCGCTCTGAGTGTAAGATGAAGTCCGTTACGAAACTTGACGCCTTTGTTACGGGAGATAAATGCACGTGAACGCGACCTGACCCTCCGCGTCTTGATGACAATGGAGCTGGAGTTTCACCATAGAAAGCTTTGACCTTACGATATCCGTTCCAAAGTAGAATACCTCTAACTTTGGTATATGTAAAAAAAATTAAAAAAAATGAAACCAAGAATATTTCGTACGCTTGTTCTATATTCGTGTGGTGGACAAAAGTAGAACAAGTTAAAAATACCTCGAAGCATAGTATCGCCGCAGAAATGGCATCTCGGGTTAAAATAGTCGCAAACCCAAAAATAGCGACACGAAATTAGTTGCATCTTGCAGAGATTACTTAACAACGGATTTCCGAGGCAGTCCCGATATACCGAAGCTTTCGAAAGCGCCCGACGGAAATAAGCCGTGCGTGACGTCAAATACAGCTTCCCGAAAATCTTCGGTGGTCCACCGATATTTCTTGACAATTTGTTTCATACGAATTGCCGTCTATTCTTGTCACGAATGGCCAATAGACGCGTGCTGACGGGTGCTGCTGGGTTACTGTCGATGGCGTTGACGCTGGTGGCTGCTGGACCGTGGTACTGATATCTTTGGATTTCATAACGTGGCGCCGAGACGAACCTTCGAAAACTTCTTAGAAACTCGCCATTAAGCTCGAGAGACGTGCTTGGTTTCGTGTTTACTCTTCCTTCACGAGTTATGTCCTTTTCCCGAAGAAGATGCGGACGGAAAGATGGATTTTCTAAATTGACATTCTTCCGAGAACGTAACTGGACCCGAGGAAGCTGGACGACAGTGGGATAATATAGAATTTGCTGCAGAGACTTTTATACGGACAAAACCCCCTATGGCTGAATTTTTGTCCAGGTAGCAGACCGAGTAACGAAAGGCGGATCTGCATGAGTTATTTTCAAGCGACTCAACGAGCCGTGTCTCCATATACGTCACTTCCGCTCCTACCAGGTTGAACAAACTCCAGCAGTCTCTTTATTTTCTATTTTATTCTATACGGGTGACTCCTACGTACCGTTAAAGGGTTGAATCGTCGCAATATTTATTTAACAGCTAAATTGGCCTCCGTATGCTATTTCAACTCGTAAATATTGACCGATGCCCACCGGCTTGTGCATATCCGCATTTGCGATTTATGAGTCTCGAGTTTCCTTTCCTTTCTGTCTGCGGACAAATTTACTTCGGATCGGGTTGGGGCGAAACAGCTAAATAAATAAGTAACTGTACTCGCAAATATACTTGACCAAGCAACTAAATAAGGAATTTGCAATAGCGTCTTTTGGCAATTGCTGCTTCAGTGACCATCGGGGTCTATAATATTTTTAAGAGCTACGGTATCTGATATCAACTCGATATTTGTCGTTCTACCGATTCGGGGTCGAAGCGTCGATGTCGTTGAAATAAGAGAAATAGAACTGGGGCTCGGGTTAAGTGACTTCGTATAATTGGCCGCAAAGACCAACGGATCGTTTCACTTTTGAACTTCGCTTAAAAGCGTATTTCTGGCGAGGACAAATATTCTATGAATCTTACGTGCTTCGGAGCGTCGAGTTTTCTCCACTTCCTCGGTGCTTTTCGTTATTTTTTTTCTTCTTTCTCCACTTTTTTTTTACTCTTTTTACCTTCAATATCCGAGCCTGCCGGCAACCCGCTCGTTGTAGATCATCCTATTTCCAGATACCATTTTCCGAGTCCAGCACTCGGATGAAGAAGTCAAGCCCATCCGTTAGAACGGATATTATGCGGGTCTCGAAGTCAGGAATTTTATCGTCTCTCCGACAGCCCACGTAACTCCACGAGAACCTGCACGATGCCATTTGAGGAGATACAGAAATATCCACTGACCAAAAGAAAAGACGTAACATTGAATTTCCAAAGAATCGGTTAACCGTGACAAAATTGGGATTCCCGATTCTGGGAAATCATCAAGCACGAAGAAATAGGCCAAGTCCACGTTGATTTCTTCATCAGCTTCAAAGACGAAATAAATAAAAAGTCAAAGTCTATACCAAGAACTGTCAACCAGTCTTTCATCACTAACAGCTATCCATACGTGTTATAAGCAACTGCAGATTCCAAGATCTCTCCTGATTTCCAATAGACGTTTTTCGCCAGTCGCCGTGCCAGGCAGTCTGGAATATCGAGTGCCGGCTAAGTACACTCCGACTAAGAAATATGTCACAGTAGGATCAAGGCAACGTCCGTTAACGATTCCAATCTAACGAGGTGGCAGCCATTGCAAAAGCCGTACGTCTGGCCTGATAGCCAAAGACCAACGTACACTCGACAATTTCTTATCCCGCTTAAGAAGAAGTAGCAGCGAGGTTCTTATGCTTCCTTCTCGATATCCTTAAACGGGATGAGACGAGACAAATAATATTCTTGCGAAATACGTCGCGTTGCGGATTCGCAATGAGGTGCTGCTGGATCGTGCTGCTCGTAAATTTCAATCGTTCTCACAGAGCGACCGTTAATCACCGGTCGTTTGGGCGAATCAGTCGCGTCATTCGTTCGAGGGAGCGTCGAGATTTCCACGCTACTCTCCTTCTCCTCTCTCTCTCTCTCTCTCTCTCTCTCTCTTTGTCCCACCTCAGCGAGAGTCTATTTGCCTATATGCCTATTTGCTCGGCTGGCGACTTCGGCCTCTCGTTACTCAGCTTGCTTGTCTCCTTTGCTGCCATTTGCTGCCACGCTGTCTAGTCAGCGCGCTCCTCCTTCCTCGACCCTGATCTCGCCTCCGTAGAATCAATTTTTACGTCCGGTTGCGTAATGCACGCCAATGGCTTATACCCACGGACCGATCGTGCCTGTTTCCATCCTCCGGTCGTAACGCTGCAGAAGAACGAACGACCCGGTCTCATGGAAACTGGAGCATCGTGCGAGTTCATATGGATTTGGTACTTGGAATTGTATCTGGTGCGTGAACGATGCGATCCGAGTATCGTAAGACAAGGAGTGAACGATCGGGGTGTTCGTACCTGTCGATAAGTTTCAGCGACAGACCGGCATTCCAACGATCGTAAAACCGGTCGCTATAAATTCGTGGAGAACGCGAGTGCGGGAACGGGAACCCTATTTCAACATTCTGCGATACCGGTATTTCTGCGTAGCTCACTTTTTCTCCTAGTAAGGAGCCTGTTAGCCTGAACGTGCTCACCGGCGATTGTCAAGACGCAAATCGATCGGTTGCATCGAATAAATTTTATTTTTTTAGAAAATTTCATATCGATCGGTAACCGAAGAACGTTCTGGAAACGTGTGGATTCGGACTGGAATTATTTTAATAAAAAGATATATAACGATTTTAAAGAAATTTCAGTGTATCGTACTAAACGCATTTATTATGACGTGACACGAACGGATCGTTGTGAAGCCACCTTTAAGGTCTGACAGGCACACGCGATATACACGCAGTTCCCGACATGGCGAGGTAAGCGTAAACGCAGGTGCTGGAAACCGTGCCGCGCAGTCTGCCGCTCTCCCATCGCGTGCTGCCAACCAGTTTTCAACTTTTACGCACAACGGGCTGCGGATGCGTAATTACGCGTGCCGCCTCGTAGAGCGTGCAATGAAAACGCGTCGAATGTGAGAGCGCGGTTAAGAAACGTGTGACGGATGGCGCGTTGAAAAAAAAATAGAAAAAACAAAAACGAAGATTAAAAAATAATTAGGGTCGTTTCGTAATATTTGATTTCTTTTAATGATCCTTTTCCGTTTCGTACACTTAGAATACACACGGGATATATAGGTGGGTACGGTAAACGAATAAATATTATAAGTGGTCCTCTATCGGGATGCTGATATTTTGACGTAGCCCAGCCGGAAGCAGCGACACCTCCGGAAGGAATAAAATAACCGCAGTGGGTCGTCCGACGAGGGGTAATTTCGAAAAAAAAAGCCGCAGGCTAAGGGAACGGCAATACACGAAACCGAAAGTATTGCAAAACGGGGTAGAGAGAGTTGGCCGAAAATAAGGCCGTTTTCAAAATAGCCGTTTCGAGAGTGACGGGACTCCGGAGGGGGCAGGAGGCAACGAAGTATCTATCATTCGTTGTCCAAAGAAAATGTATTTCCGGTGAGAGCTAGCTGCAGCTGTTACTGTAGATTGTCGGCTGCAGTGGTCAAGTATGTATGTACGAGGCATGTAAGCGCAGACGCAGGTGGGTAGGTACATCACGTCGACATACGTGGGTCCCTCGTACGCGACTCTTGCGCACGTACGCACGCGTCAAAACCATTTATGGGCATGAAAGTCACGATCTGCCGATGATCTATTGAAACATCGCTGATCGTTCGCGAACGGCCTGGAGCTTGAGAGGATCGAGAAAGCGAGATACGTATTTGCCAAAATCAATTTGCCAATTCGATTATTGGATCAACGGGAGAGCGCTCGTTCGAATAACGAAGGAATATCGGTGAAGGTCCAATGACTTGTTGACAGGTGGATACGATCGAAAGAAAAAAAAATAGAAATTTGTTATAGAGGCGATGATTGAATTTATCCAAATGCAGAAATCCAGGTTAGATACTTTTTGACTGTCGATAATTAAAAACGTAAAGGAAGATCTTGCTCTTTGCCATTTTCCCATTATGACGCATAGACTGCAAGGCCGTTCGTTCTTATAGTCAGAGGCGAGTGCGAGCTGCCAAGAGACTTTTTTGCCATGAAATTTCATACGTTGTGTAGTCCATACTTTATTATACCTCGTACACGATAATACGTAGGCCCATAGCGACGCCCGTACCTTCCAAGGGTAATTGCCCCTTGGAGTTACTCGACTCACGTGACAGCCGTTAATTACTATTCCATTCGTCCCTTCGCAGCAGTAGCGTAAGAATAGCACGAGAAGAGGGCTTTCACCATGTGCATAAGAATCACCATAAACGCGAACGTGTCATAAGAAATGAGAATGCGAGACGGCTTTATCGAATACAAATTCTTATTATATTTTATTCCGATGTTACGCCGTGTTATTTGTATTCTGCCGCACGAAGATTCTATTATTCTAGCAACGAGAGAGAGAAAGAGAGAGAATAGTTAAAAAGGGAAATCCTGTTAGGTGGACGGCCTTGCGACGACCATGGGATTCCAGGAATATACTTTTTTATTTCTTTTTTTTCTTTTTCTTTCGTCTCCTTTCTTTGACCAGACCAAACTCACCCTTACCATAAGACTCCTTTTGGCGGGAGAAACTTTTGTAAAATCGATGTCCGATTTATCTCGGCATTTCCGTTTAGGATCTTTTCTCAGTCCTCTGGAGCGAAGAAGCACTCGTGGAATTCCTTTAAGGTCCTTTTGAGAATCCGGGAAGGACTTACTCGGCCCTTCGAGGAAAATCCCAAGATAGATGGACAAGGTAAGCAGGGCAGACAGGAGAAACGGGATAGATGAGATGATGGAGAAGATACCCTGTGTCGCTTTAATGGCTGGCTTCCCTTAAAGAGTCCTGGACTACTTACGTTTTTGCTGTGGCTCGTGCTGTGATGATGATGCGTGTGATGCGTGTCCAACTTTATATTGGCACAGCGATTCAGTGCGTGAAGCCTGCGAAAGAGACTCTGCAGAGAATCAGCCTCGAGAAACGGATGATCCTTCGCCACGCCGGAAACGTCTATCGGGAACTGATAGTCTGTAATCAGTAAGAGGACAGAAACAAGCGTTAGAGAGTGGCTCGTGTTTGTCGTTTGAAACTTAGCATGGAGAATCAACAGGTTTTTATTACGTTGGAAACGTGTGCTGAGCATCGAATGGGTATCGAAAACCGTATGGAGGAAAAAAATGGCAATGGCATGAGACTGCGTTAAACCTTCAGGACAAAGAAGACTGTTTGAGAATTTGTTTTATTTTTATTCTTTTTTTTTGTTTCTTTAAAATATTTTCCATTCTACGCGGTCATCGTGTTTCTTGCGGCCTTCGCGCTGAACTCCTCCGCCTTCTTCAGGTTCCTCCGTTCCGTGCTATACCCTTTTTTCTTTTAACTTTTTTTTCTTCTTCTCTTTATTTATTCTTCCTCAAGATGAATAGGACGCCCTGCGCCACGATCTTCGATGTCGGCATCCTCGACTTTACGGATGTAAAAGTTCGACAGGGTCTCATCGACTTGCGCAACCTAGCCGACCTAGATCCGATGAACCAGATCTTGATCTATTGATCGTAGGCATCGTCTATCGATCGCGCAAGATCCAAACAGTCCGCGATTCCTCTTTATTATCGCGTAAATATTTGGAGAAATGCGATTTTCAACGGCTGCGCAATCTTTGTATTTTCAGCTTACTCGGACTTCCGGTTTCAATTTTGAAAATCAACCATCTTCCGGTCTCCGTATACACGTATGTGATTTCACAAGAGTTCCTAGTTTCTCTCGACACCTTCCATGAATTTATAGGAAATTCAGGCAGCTTCGTCCAAATTAGCATATCGCTTAGATTCTCATTCAGTCTGGTTTTCACGCAGATCACGCGTGTTTCAGGTGTTTCCGGATACCGGATGTAAAAGTAAAAATGTATCTGGTACCGGTAGATACCAGGTGTATTATCGAATGGCGATTGCCATGTATACCATTGATCTAGATCGGCAGTAACGAGACTCCTTGCCGGGATACGTCAGGTTCCACGAATAAATTAAACTTAACGATTAGCGATTAAGCTTGCTTTCTCGACATTCTAATTATTTAGGCGTCGCGGCGCAAGTCTCCGCGCTCACGTGTAATTACGTACGACGAATCAATTAACATCCGCCTCTTAAAGGTGAAATATTGTTGTATTGTAAATAAAAAAAATGTCCATTTATGAAAAATCAAAAGTATCCCGTGACAGCTGTCAAACGAAACTGGTTCCGGCTGAATAGCCCTGTATATCCGATGCAAGCTATCAAAAGTGCATTCGTATTTATATCGTGGCTTGTGCCAGAGCCCTGTCCCGAGTTCAATTGGGTCAATTAGCTACTATTCATAGTAAGGTTCGATTATGCGACTCCGATCAAAGTTTATAAAAGCACAGAACCAGCGATGCAGTCCGGTACTGCGCCGAGATCGCATTGGCATTTTGTTTATGTTTACTATGCCGAAAAACAAGGCTGCACAATATATCGATATAGAAAAGAGTGCATACCGAGGTGCATCCTCGATTAAATTAATTGGATGCATTTACGCGAGTGCACTCGTGACTCGTGGGACTCGTGACAGTCTTTGTACCAGCGCTAATGTGCTGCCGGGCCTAGGAGTAAACCGAGACTTGTCCCGATTTGTCTCCTGGACAATCTTCGTAACGATGATATCCTGGGAACTTTGGATTCCTTCGGGCTAACGGGATTCTTCGCGAGAAAAGCTAACGGTACGTGAAATTCACGAATCGATAGGTCGAGACCAGTAGAACGGTTGTGGCTGGATCGAGCTGTTTAATTGGCTCTGTCACGACTCGTCAATCTTGACACTTTAGAAGATGCTTGACCGAGTCCAAATGGACCGTTTGATAAAAATCATACAATTTTTTGGATAAGTTTATTTCTGGTAATTTTTACTTTTGCACGTATATGTATATATACAGGCGCAATCTCAATCCGCGTAAGTCCAGATAAAACGGTGAAGAGTTAAGTCGCAAGGGAAGTGTGCAATTCCTGAATGTAGTTAACTTGCTGGTTGGTGCATGCTAACGAGTAGGAGTCACACGTTATCGGTACTCTAACCCACATCGATCCACTATCGTGCTTCGGCAAACCCGTTAAGTCGCATATGAATGAGCTGGAGAGATAAATCTGCCAGGGAATTTTGCAATCTTGAATCTTCAAGGAATTGTCGATGGTCACCCGATCGCTTTAATTCGTAATGAAATTATTTCTCTCATGGCCACCTGTTTCTCACGTGTGACTTCTCGGAAGGCCTGAGTAGTCGATATCTTTTTCCGTTTGGAATCTAATTACACCCACATGTCGATTTTGCGGCGGTGACATAAGACTATCGTTTTACAGACTGATGATTTCATACGGGTGATTGCGTTGCGCAGCATAGTCGTAGCCAACGTGAGAAAAGAAAAAAAATATTTTGCTTTACCATTGGGGAATTAGTATTTGAGAATGTTCAGAATTGAGATTTATAGTCGAAAATTTGGTGAAAGTGGGTCCTGGCATAGATCGATAAAATCTGTCGTATAGTAAGAGGATTAATGTATTGATTTTTTATAATTAAAATTACCTCTCATGTTGCGTTTCTGGCACCTGCGGCACATTCGTGGCTCTATTTTCGCCAAGTTTCTTACGAAGAGAAAAGTCAAAGGTCGATCTTAGACACGTAGCTTAGCCCAGCGAGGTGAGGTTCACTGATTTGCTTGTTTGGTGAGGTCAGGGGTCCCGAGACTTGCCCTACACATGGCTAGCTAGTCATGCGTACACGATTCGTCAATCTTTGTGTAAACACCCTTATCTTCTCGACGAAACACATGAGAGTCAGTATCGATTTATTAGATTACGATACTTCCTTTGTAGAACTCGAAGAATTCTTTAAAATTTCGTCAAAATCCATTAAATTCGTTACGATCGATAATACCTATCACTTTCTATCACGTGTACGCCTATATTTATCTAAATACTGGCGATGACGGTAACACTGCCAAAGGGATCACTCAAACGCACAATTTTCACTGTGAATAAATTTTTGAAACTTTTCAAATTTCTTTTGGCCTCTCTTAATGATACTTTATGGCCGCGATTCACTCCGAAATTTTCGCGAGGATAATCATAGCGGTATAAGGATATTACAAGAGGACGTTGTGTCAGTTAATAATTTACGCGAGGAGACACGAGAAACCGTGAAGATGCAGCTGAGCTGCTCGCTGTCGGTCCTCTCGGCTTAGCGGTTGGCTTTCAACTAGCGGTCGTTGGCGCGGCCACCCGTAGAAGAGGTCGACGTGAACGACGCCGAAAAGTGGGGGAGGAAGCGTCGACGAGAGACGTCGGGGAGGGCGGTGGAAGGGGAACGGCGAGCCGAGAGAGCGAAGGTAGGAACACTCGATGGAACGGGGGGGCCTGGGGTTCACGGGGTCAGAGGGATAGGACAATCCTAAGGAGCGGGGAACATCGGTATGGGAAGAGGAATCCCTATGGTGGACTTGGACTCACGAGAAGGATGTATGAGTTCGATGGTTGCATGCTGGGTGCATCGGAGTGCATTTCAATCCTGAGAATCAATCCAAGTGCATCTCGACGCCCTTTTCCTTCCTTCTTCACTGTCGCTTCTGACTTTTCGGACGACGCTAATGATTTTCTTAACGATAGCAAATTATCAAACAGGGTGACCTGACTCGTTTAACCCTTAGGAAATTCTACCACGGTGGCCCTTACTGGGAATTTACAAAATCGTTTCTACAAAACGTCTAATTACTCAAATTTGAAAAACACACTTGGAGCAGACCGAACAGCTGATAAGAGTCACTAAAGGTTTTCAGGAATGTCAGGTAAGATATCGTATCAAATTTTTTTTTTTACAAATTCTTAACAAAGATTCCCGGGAAAGTGATAGCTTACGGAGAAGAAGCGTAAACTCGAAAAAATGCCCAGAATCCCCGACAACATTTTTTTTAAAACGTCACAACAAAGCATCGAGGTAAATGTCTCGCATGAAGGTATCGTTCATCACGTAAATACTTGGCTGTCCACTTTTATTTTTATTTCGAGGGGGTTGTATATTTTGCATTTGATTAAAGAAATAACGAAGATGGAAGAAAAGGCATTTCCAAGAAATCGTCCGGACTTTTGGCAAATTGTGGAAAACCGCAAAACACATTAGCGAGGAGCTTTGTGCGGCATCCCGCGTATCCTCCGTTTCCATTTAAACTGCGATTCTCTACAGTGGCAAAGAAGAAAGACAACGCATGCGCTTTGTGCGCATCGCCCCTCAGGAGCAACTGCAGTTTATCCAGGTGCACGTTGTACCAGTGTAAGCTTGTACTTTGGGTTTTGGCTTGCCCCCAACAGATGTGTCAAAGACCTTTTTGGTCGGGTTTGCGGTTGCGGGAAACAAGCGCCTCCAAGACCTATTGGAAGACGTCCAATCTCGAGAAGACTGATTCCTAGGAACAGCAATTACCTGGGGAAGCTATCAGGAAACTATGAGGAAGCTGTAGGAATAAAATTGGCAGCACGTGCCAATAAGATTTCGCGATAGAAGCTGACGGAAATATCTGTATCTCTACCATGGCAGTGATCCTAGACGATACTCGGTATACACAGGGTGTCAAAAAGTTTCGCTACCTCGGTCAGTTGAACTCGACTACGTCTAAATTAGTTGAGTCTAAGTTAAGATTATTTGTAGGGCGTTTTGTTACACATTGAAAGAGTCGAGCTGCCAATTTGGCAATTTGAAGAATCCTCGTTAGCGTTAACGAGGAAAAGTCTAAAATTCAATTAGACTGGGAAATGAATTTAACACGGTTGTAAAGGAGCAGCAAAAAGTTTATAAAGTTGACTCGACAAGAAACGTGAGCGAGAGGCACGCGTGTTGGCCAACCTTCTTTCTTATTGATACACTTGCTCTCGTTGCGTCTGACTGTTTCTTTTGTACGCTTATCGATACACGCTAGAGTGATCATTGGCCGGCACGTTTACATCGGCGATAGACGATATATTGTTTGCCAATGCTAGAACGCAGGAAAGAGAACTCGCACGAGGACGACTTAGCCAATGGTTTTGTTCGAAATAACAAAAGTAAACACTCAAACTCGTTCTGAATCAGCAAGTTTCAATTATTTTCTTCGTTCCCGGAGTTCCTTAGTTTACTTGGCGTTATAACTCGAGCGCGAGCCGACTCGTGTATCACGTAAAATCTACTTTGCACGAGGCCACTTCCTGCTCCAGCGGCCATTGACTGCCGCCTAAAGACCCCATTTGGCGATATCGCGATCTAATTGCAACTGACATTAAGCAATCAATTCGCCTATCTTTCATCTGGTAAAATTCTCAGCCGCGTAACGAGACTCGTGGCCATTTTTTTGTCAGGATAAACAAGACTGTTATTGAAAAAAAATTAAGGGTGTGAATGAAAAAATGTCAATTAGTCATTCCAATTAGTACGGTCATTAAGCACGTGAATGGTGACGGAATTTTTGTCTACGTTCAAAAAATAACGAGTTGGGGTCTCGGATACCCCACGCACCAATTCTCGAGTGCGAATAGTTTATTTTTAATCGGGCACCCAGAGTCTCGATCTATTTCGATCGAAAGTTGATCAAACATTTTGTTCCCCGCTTCTCCCTCAGTCGCGCAAGCGTCAAACAGGCTGTTACATTAATTCGCAATGTAAAACGGTTCGTTAGACCGAGGCGACAGTGGATCTAGAAATCAGTCTCGGAGCTTCGGCTCGAGACGCCTAGCGTCCTTCCCTGTATATTTAAACCTCGAGTTTTTTCATTTTTTACCACCGCTCAATGTCACCGCCTGAAATAAACGGTTGCTTATGTACTCGCCGGTGCACTAACTTTTCTTCTTATCCTCTTTGCTTCCTAGCAAGATCTATTCTCGGAGTTAGCAGCTATAACATTCGTACTATTTTGAAAAATTGGTCAAGCGTCTCATCGGATTTTTAATTTTATTTCAATTTTCAAATTAATTCTTTAGTCCTCGTTCGCGTGTACAACAATTTCCAGCGATCGCATCAACAGGTGACTTTACGCTTTGCCCGAAGCAATGTGCCGGTACATGGAAATTTATTACCTACGATCCGTAAGAACGTCGCTCTTGGCTTCTACATATTGTCTTACGTTAGGTCGACGTCACACAGACACGAGGTCGTATATTTTGTAGCGAAGTCACCAAAGTCGTTATAGACGCCGGAGACGTCGGTAATGCCAATGGCCCCGAAGACCCCAAAGATGCGTGGGCATACTACTTACGCATTACAGGGATATAGCGTAAACCACTTCGCCTCGGCCACTTCTCAACAGACTTCAATTCGATGCGTCATTCCGAAAACCGTCACCGCAGCTCGTAACGAAGTCTCCGCAAAGTGTGCGAGCATGAGAGACGAAGTAGATGGGGTTGTCTGGGTGCCAATAATACACACGGACCGGCATAGATCGAGCAGCGAGATCGCTATTTTGAAAAAGATCTCAAGTACAGAAATTGATACACTCGAGAAGATGAGCTTGCGAGCCACTCGAAAGTTCCAGGTGCCGCGAGTGGTCTGATCTGAATTTTCATGGAAGCTCCTGGCACTATCACCTGCTCGAGTGGGGCTGCTGAGTCTTTTTCGGCACGGTGGATCGCAGCGACGTATCAGTGACTTCTGGCGGAGATGACGAGGAGGGAGTCGAAGGGAGGTGAATTTGAGGAAATTAAAAAATCAACGGGCGGTTTCGCTCGTCCGGCTGTTTCGTTTGGTAGAGAAATGGGGAGACAGGGAGTCTGGCCACCAAAGCGGATACTCGGAAATCTCATGTGGGCATAAATTATTCGTCGGACAGGGTCCTACCAGATTGTACTAAGTGCCAGCAAAATATCTGCCGCCGGTATAAATTGTTGCGGCCACCGTGGAAAATTAGCATTTCGTTGCGGCCATTTGCTGGGGAGCCGATTTATTTCGGAGATTACTTTGTCGTGGAAAGATGATGTTGTTACTTATTTTTTTAAAAAAATTTCTAGACCTCCCCCACAATCTCTCTGATGCTACGGAGCACTGGATCACAGCTTCATCTTGCTCCCTTCTTCGATTCTGATTCTGATCTTTTCGCTGTTTAGGGTGCAAGTGCATTGTGGCGGGGAAGTCAACTGGGCTAAAAATTATACGGCTGCGAATAGGGAACACGACTGCGTCGCAGCAGTGATTTAAGGGGGTTCGTTCGAAAATAGCCTAACCGTGTCCAAGTATTTCTGGAGCTAACGAGTACGGGGATTTCGTGGAAAAGCCTCTTCCTTGGGATGCTGCGAATCGTTATCGAATCGTCCTCACTCTTTGAAAAGCTCTAGCTCGATTCTCATGTAACGCTTATTGACTATATTACGTGCTATCAATCTTCTGATCTGACGATCCGGCTGACGGGAACGAATGTCCAGGTCGCACGTGGCTACTATTTTTCATGTGAGAATTAGTCTCGTTTATTGAAAGGAAGATGCGACTGTTGGGAATCGTCTATCACTTTTTTTTTTAAATACGAAATATCTCACACGTGAAACTTACAATTTCGTATATGTGGGTTACATGTGTTACCTATTTATTTTATTCCAGGAATCGACCGAGTACTTTCTATCTTAATCCTCGAGCAACTGTTGCTCCTTTTAACGAATACAAATCATTTTATAAATATTGCTTGACAAGAAATACAAATATTTATTCGGCATAATAGGACTGGTTAGAAATTATTGAATGACTCGTTCGAGATTGGTTGATTGGTAATACGTGCGCTTGAGATAGAAGTAATTTGTAATTAATGTAAGTCGGGTCAAAGGTCGAATATCTACTGTGAACTTTAGCAGTTTCTTTTCTTTTGTTATGAGAATTTATCAGTGAAAATTTTCGCCGTTATCGAAAACGTAGTGTAAACAGATAACACGCGTTGGTAAAAATAGAGTAATCGAGTGTCTATATATATTCTGCAAATAAATAATAATCGTATCGAATAACTGTCTTAATATTGACGGGTCAATTAATCATCTGGAAATGCGGAAGTAAGCATGCACGTATGCAGTCGTACACATGTGTCACATACGTCATAATATGAAATAAAATCATACGAGTATTTCTTTCAATGACAACTGACGTTGGCGGAGGTAGCTTGAAAAATTAAGGAAACTGCTAGTAGAAAGCAAAAAAAAACGAAAATTCGGAAAAAAAGAATTTTTAAAAATCGAGGACATCTGATTTTATCTGACCTTGAATTAAATAAAAATCACCGGCAATCAAAGTCTCGGGATTGTCGTAATCAAAATTTTATCCTGTCATCGTGTCGTCTGGGCCAGCCAAACTCCATTGACCTTGACCGACTTACTAAAAGGTATGAACATTATGCGGATCTTCAATGAGTTAAAAAAAGGTACCGGAAAGACGTTTTTTGATTTGCCCAAAAAATTCGAACCATTACGATTGCTTGAGTTTCCAATGTATTTAATTTCATATCTGCTGGACCTCGATCTAAGGTATATCTAAGGTATCGAACACGTTTTAAGGTACCGGGTTTCGGTGATGTAGTATCGTTAAAAATACATGAAATGGAAATCTGTGTTTCAGGGAAAACTCGTGCAGCCTTCACCCAAATCGATTATATATCCGTTGCGCAAAATTTCAACGGTTTCTAACATCATTAAACGAAAGCCGATGTCAGAGTCTTCAAAATACAATACAATTTTCTCAATATATACAAACTTTCTATTCTTTGAATGAGATTTAACGAAATCGATATATTATTACCATTATCATTATAATAACATAAAATATGTCGATAATCTCATCAATCGATAACTAATAAAGAACACAGATATGAAATAATATAACGTAATCGTCCGATACCTAAAGTAATGAACCTTCAAAGAAATGTCAAACGGTAGCTGTACGTGAAAGCAGCTGCGAGATGCGATTCCGAGTAAAAGCCCGAAAGCCTAGCTGCCAGAAGGACAATTATGTCCTCTAATGCGAAGCGCGGGACTTGCGGTGGACTTGCGGTGGACGTGCGGTGGACATGTGGTGGCAGAGCGCGAGGTGCGACGAGGCTGGCAAAGTTCCCACCGTTAAACTCTCCCCGCATGATGCACGTGTTCCACTCCCGTGATTCGTGAATTGTGACTTGGGCGCGGCGACGCTCGTGACGCTCCTGACGAGTAATTTTAGACAAGATAGAAATAATTTTCCACGACACGACGCTCGGCTGACAAGTCGCACGCGTCGCGCGATCAATTTTCGCCGAACGTCATTCCTCTGCAGTTTACCCGGAAATTTGCATTAACTCGTCCGACAAGAAAAAATGGCAAAATAATGGATCCGGCAGTGCCGTTAAAAATTTCAAAAAATATCATATCGCGGCAATGACGTGCGAATCGAAGCTAAAGAAAATTCCTTACCAGTTTCGTGTCCCTTTTGACGGCATCTAAATTGCCTGACTCGACGAAGAAGGAGGACGTCTGCGAATAATGGACGGTCTGTTTGTGTTTAGTCAGCGACGTCAAATAAACTCCCTTTCCCTTCGTTTCATCAAGTCGATCCAATGGAAACTAGAAAGGCGTGACCTGACGCATTTGATACGAGTGACCAGACGCGGCGTCGCGACGACTTACGATTACGTTGTCGCTCGGCAATTGCGATCGGATCTTATCGCTCCTCCTGATCAACTGGCTTTTCAATTGTGAATCCGAACAAGACATTCATTTACAACGAGCGTCGGCGACGTCGCCGTCCCCTCCGATAAATTTATCGATCCGTTTGCCCAGCTTAGCTGCCCAATTACCATCTTCTTCACGGCTCGACCCATCGCAATTACTTCGATCGCTCGATCGATTATAAACGATCGTAAACACGACTCTCTACCACGTGGTCATCCTCCTGTCATAATACACGTGTGTAGCCAAACTTCACCCACGTGCTTATCGCACCTTTGACACGTTATGAGCTTGGTCTTATTTCTACGATGAAACCAGAATCGCTTCGTACCTCCCATGTGAACTTTCGCGTCTTTCTTAATTATTCAAATACACGTACATGCTCACGAGAGGCAGCCATTTTTATGGAGATTCAGAAGAAAAAAAAATGCTCGGATTATCAGTACCCATTGATTCTTTGTTTACCTCGAAATTCCCATAAACTAACGAAGCATTCTTCGCAATGGGATAAATCATAAGGGACATTATATAACGTAAGCTTCACGTATGAATTCTCCGTAGTGCCAGTTACGAACTAGCACAGCCAGAGGACGCAAAGTCTAGAAGGAGCCGAGTAACAAAGAGCATGTTAAACAGGAGAGTTTTCTTTTAAACTTGTTAAAAAAGTTCAAGAGTTACGTGTGGCCGACCTACACCACCGCGTTGAGTACGACGCGCAAACTGAATCGAAGTCTTTGTCCGATTCGTGTAGGCGTCCCAGTCGTCTTGTCCCGGGATCTCGAATAGCCCCACAATCCCATAACGCCCTTGGATTCATTTTTCCATCCAACGTGGTTACGGAAATTACTATATCGAAAAATGGCCCTTGACCGCACTCGTGAGGTTCTTTGGGTTTGAGACGCGATGAAAAAAGGCACTGTAGGTACCCAGAGGGGGGAGGGAAACGGGGACCGAGTCTGCGCCAAGTCGGATGCCGAGCCAGAGTGCGAGTGAATTATTAAGGCCTGTCTGATACATCGGACATGTTAATACGAGTCATAATGGGCCTTTTGTCGTGGTTCGCTTAACAATGTGTCCATTATTGCTCGTACATTGTCGCAGCAAATATGATCTTATACGGATCTGATACTTGTACCATTGCTGGTACATATCGTTCCTTGAACCGATATACTTGTACGTGATTTGGTAAAGGAATTTCGAAAGTTCACAGAAGTTGTTCAGGAGTCTTGAAAAATTTTCTAGGGCGCTTTTAAAAATTTATTACGTCTAAATGCGAGGACTGTACGAGATATTGAAAAATTGTTAAATTAATGAAAAAAAAGAAATTAAATCAGGATCTCGAAAAGAGGCAGAAGTCAAGTGTGCGAGTCATTTATATAAATGAGTATATCCGCTTGCTGGGCGGTGGCAGTGATATTCGATCGAATCTCGAAAAAGTAGGCGTTTGCGCTGGAGGCCAAAAAAAGGGGCCTCTTGTCTCAGCAACAAGACCGAGGATTACGAGGCGAGCCGCAGCCACAAGTTGAAGGCCGTCGAGACGTCAGTCACGACGTTACTACGTCATAAGAGACCATTCGGAACACCGAATGCTTTGTTTTCGAATCGAGACCACGGGGGGGCTGGCGAAAATCCCTGCCCAATCTTAAAAGGGCTGTCAAAATTAGGAATTAGTCATAAGAAGACGCGTTGGGTGGTCTGGCAATGGTATAACCAGTCGACCAGCCTGTCATGTGGCTTACATTATCAAGACGCATGTTTTGGCGAGTTACAATGAAAGGAGTAGAGGATAATTTTTTTCCTCTACATTTCTTACGAATGATCATCGTTACTATCGAATTCTCGATCCTTTTTATTTTCGTTAGATCTAATCAAACGAAACGGATATATGATATTTTCCCTTCAGGATGTCGTCCTTCCTGAACTACGTGATCTTTCTCACGTAGCACAAAATAATCCATCTGCGCATGCGCGAGAACTCTTTCAGAGCCGCTGATGGATTTGAAGTCGGATTGGAAATTTTTAGAATCGCAGAATATTGTTACATAACTATTTCCCGTGGTTCTATCGATGCCTTCCGTTCGTATATCCAGATAAGGGATAAAGGAATCGTCAAGCGGTTTACGAGCTGGACGAAAGTTCTATTTATTTCTTCATTTAGATTGGCATCTTAGTGCCGGGAGATTCTCACGAGGATTTTACTCCTGGGTCACTCTAATCCTTATTCATAGGTGATTGTCAGTGCGAGAGAGAGAGAGAAAGGATATTCAATTTCCTCGAATAACGATGTATCTTACAATCCTAGACCAGTGTTTTTCATGCAATAACTCTCAGCATCCCTATCACGATCTTCGTATACTTACTACGTATATAAAAAATAAAAATGAACCCTTACCATCGTACATTTGCGCGTACTGTGGAAATCCTGCAGCTCTCAGCCATTTGCAAGCTTCTTGCGCTTCGATTTCTGAAAGCAGAATTAAAGATTTTTATCAATCAAAAATTTCAGTTCGATATACTCCTATCGCCTGTATCGTTGCTATTCTCGACCTGTTATTCACAGAGAACTCGGTACAGACAGGTATACCTATACCACGTGCACGTACGCAAAGCAGGAAACGGGATAGAATGAAATTGCATAAAAATCAGTACGAGACACAAGATCTCCGGGAATACGTGATCCCTTGTTGCAAGGGACAATCGGTATTAACGAATAATTCAAAAAATAACAATAGACTCTGTACGCGGTAAGAGTAAAAATAAAATCTAGTCAATCCTGCTCTCCTGATGCCAGGCTGGAGGCTCTGGGATTAAAGTAAGAAAAGAAAGAGTGACTCTATCCTGTATCTACCGTTGGAGGTCTTAGTAAAATATTTCGAAGGTTCAGCGTCCTGGGCTACGCTAAATGAACTTATTTAAATAACTCAGCCAAGAGAAAGAAAATAGACGTCGTGACGAACCTTCACTGAAATCGTATAGCTGGTTCTCGAGTGAATACGTTGCTCGACTATTCCTCTCGTCGTATTTCTATTTGACTAAGCGCCGTGGTTAGGTTAGGTGAGCCAAGCCGAGGCAAGGTAAGATGGGCGCCGTGGACAGATAGAACACTGGCCTCAGATAATAGCGATTGCTTTGCGGTAGGTCGGGTCGGAGCTGCTGCCTTACTTTGTCCACGTGTGTATAAAAGGCCTACGTAGGTGTGTTACTTCGCGCGGAATAAGCCTCTGACGTTCAAACTACGTCTGACGGCTTCCTAAAGGCGATTTCCTTTTTCGTTGTCCAAGCGACGGCCCGATGCATCGTTAGGATGCACCAAACCTAATGCATTTATACATTGGATGCTTCAATAGATCTCGAATCTCGAATTTAGAGTGTGGCTGCTTGGGCGTGATGAACTTCATAGACGATCCGTGCAGCCGATAAGAGTCGTACAGATATTGGAAATAGCCTTGAGTATAATGCCCGTCTATTTGCTGCACGTTTTATTACGCGAGCAGGTATAGGAAACAATTACGCCTTGTTTTGTATCCGCTGCAACAGGGAAACACGTAAGTTTTATTGCCGTCTGAAATTTTCGGCACTTTAAATATTCCGAGTCTTCGGCGATTCAACGCCTGGACGACTTCCGGAACGTGAAAACAACTTTAGCGAGAGACTCGAAGAATTCAATTTGTAAGACTGACCTACTCCAATGGAATGCAAGGAGATCGTCACGTAAGTCTTTACCGAAATAATATTATGACGCAATAAAAGTCCAGCGCGTTTCCTTGCAAATTCATTTTCGAAAATCAGCTCGCTCGAATTCCGACTGTACGTTACGAGGTTTAACAGTATTTCCTAATGTTTATGGACTACCAATGTGTCAAAATTAAATGGCGCCGTCGTATCTCACTTGTAGTCGCTGGACGTTACGTTTACGGGAAATCTACACTCGGCTCTCTCGAGAGCCATCGAATTACCTGCGTCTATATATATATTTCTTTTTTTATAATATGAAATGCGATCAAGGCTATCCTTTACCCCGTTACCAATTTAATTGTGTAAACATCTTTCGGTTATAGATAACACCTCGAGGACACGGACTGTTAAAAATACAAACGTTCAATAAGCTTGCACTGGATTCCATCAGAATTTTTTTGATGCGCCAGAGATATTTTTCAATGGTACTGTACTATACGATTCTATCATTTCACGTCTGTATAGCGTCAACGTATTTTGATATGTAGTTCGTTAGGAACAACAATTCTTCGATTTAGACTTGTGAAGCAACCCGCATTGAAGAGGCTGGTGGGTTTTAAATTTTCAATAAGTTCTATCAAGCAGCACGAAACTACGTAAATTGCTAGTGGATTTGGAGAATGAAGTCTATGCGAGTAAATTTGAATATTAAAATAGTCATAAAAATCCTTCTTCTTATACTACATATACACAGTATATGTAGATTGCTGTCTTCGTCCGCTACATTATGCCTATGCAAATCGAGTAAACACTTAAGTGCTTCAAATTGCGTTCAAAGGCTGCATACAAAGAAGGATCTACATACTCACAATGCTTTCGAAACTCGAGCACGATAACTTTAATTGCCTGAATATCTTCAGCCCCAATGTCAGTCATTATCTTTTGAGGTTGACATTTTGACAAGATTGAAACGAGCGGTGAAAGGGCTTGAGTCTGCGAAATATATGCAGCCGTAGATCTACGGCAAATTCGTATCTATACGAAGGTACAGCGTTAGACAAGGAAGCAAGGCTTTAAAGGAAGAGAAACAAACGTAGTAAAGCAGTATCGCAGTACTGGATACTCTCGATAGAGAGATCATTAAGGCGCAATATCCCCGTGGGCGGATTATAATGATATGAAATATCCTTATAAGCGTTAAAAATATCTCGAGTCACGGTCATCCATAATAATGCGTAAGAATTGATGCCACCCGCTGAGAAAAAATGGCAGACAATAGAATGGAAAGGCGGAATGGATCGTATCCGTTAGGTGGGCATGCAAGGTAAAGTATTACGTGGATGAAAAAAAGTCATTAAAAATTTTGTGAATCGATTCTGCGAATGTATTCATTGATTTTCAGGGGTAAATGTCATTTTCGTTTTTTTTTTCGATTGGCAACAACGAATTTTACGCCCGTGCAATCGCGTGTATCGATATTCCTTGGCTGTATCGCGATGCTGAGTAATAAAAACTGAACAAAGACTACGGTTACAGTGCTTGCTCTTATTAGACATATTCCTCGGTGTTGTTCGGTATCGTCACGTGACGAGTCTGGAGAATTAAAAAACGTCGGTCTGCCTCACGAAGAAGGGGATGCATTCAGAAGACGCAATTAGTGGATCCCATGTCGAAATACCAGCTCGATCGGTAGATACGAGTTAATGCGTGTGCTCGAAGCAGACTTGAAAACTCAAGAATTTCGTGCAGACTACAATTCGTTCGACGTATGATTGTGGAAGCATAATAAAGATTACCCAGGATGCATCAGCGAGAAATATTTCAGACGTTACCCGTTCTGGATTCCCGACGAACCAAAATCCATTCGCAGTCCCACACGGAGCTGTATAATCGCACGAGGATTTTATATTTTTTTTCTTGGGAACCTCGTTAAAAAAAAAATTTGAAAATTTCATATCTGTTACAGAATCGAGTTCCAGGGCAGCATTTAAAATCAAGTTTTTTCCATGGCCTGTTCCCAGGGATGGGCAGACCGAAAACTTTAGAGCTGTCACACCCTCGACACCCTCGACACGCTGGATATCCTAGACTACCCCTCCCTCCTTGTCCGACACGACCGCACCCTCTGCCAGCCATCACGACCTGAATTAACTACCCCGACTCTCTCGCTAACGACTCTGGAACGTCCCGTTTGGGCTGACCGCAGGAGATGCGACGAAATCCATTAGAATTATTCTTGGTTCGAAAATAATTTATTTTTGGTCTCGAGTATCAACGTGGAAAAATATGGGGCGAGGGTGGGGGGTTTTCACCCTTTATTATGGTACGAATTTTTGAAAACAATCAGACTTTACGTAAAGCATCTGCCGGCTGCAGAAGATGCTTGACTTAGCGCAATGGGAAATGTAATACTGTGGAGGATGAACGAGACGAGAGTTTTGCGCTCGGTGCACCCTTATCTGCACACTCTTAATTTAACCCTCGAGACAGTTAACATGCGCCGTTAAGTAACTTTATACTTTGCCTAGTCGAGAGGTACGCAGTAGATAGGTATACTGTTACATGAGCACGTGCTAACCTTATGTCTTGAGTCTCTCAAAGAAGCGCATGCGCATACGTTATCTGTATTATAGCTACGCAACTTCAAGTAGGACTTGTTGCTCTTCTGTGAGCTATTTGGAATTTATGTTGCCGGGGTGTAGTAATGAAGAATTTTGAAAAATTGTCAAATCTTTATTACGTCTAGAGAATTTTCAAGGTCGGTGTCCTTGGACTTGAGAAAAAAATAATAGGGAGAAAAGTGACGAATCGATGGTCCCTTAACAAACGAAGTCTCGTGCTGAGAGGTATGGGTGGTTCGCAAGATTCGAGATAAACGAAATACCGGGAATTTTTTTTTGGAAAAATATTCCAATTATCTTACGACTGTTGAAATTGTACACAAATACCGTGGACGTGAAACAGTTAAAATTTTGAAGCAATCAGGAGGTCGTAACGCTCGAAAAAAGTGAGAGGAAAAGTCTGAAAGACGTTAAATATGTAAAGGCAGTTTAGAAGTCGAGTGACCGAACCAGCATATTTCGAGGATCGGTCCGGGACCTGTCAGGAGTCACGAGTCACCAGTCACAACACAGCTTGATACATGACCCTCGAAACACACATACGTAATGTTCGAGTGCGGTTATTTGTCACGCTGGCGAACGTGCACGCTCGAATTGCCCGTAGGACTTCGTAGGAGGCAAAAGCAGAAGGTTTAAGGTAGAAGAAATAAAGTAAAAAAAGAAAGGCCGTAGTATATGCTGCGCTAGTGGTGGCTTACTGGGTTAGGGAAATACTGGAGCACACACTTGTTCGCTTTACAGTGTTGTGTGGTGTTCGGTTACCGAGTCCCACCAAGCACTTTTTCTATTATCCCTAAAGCCTCAACTCGAAATACCCGGTTAACGAGCGAGTTCGAATACGAAGGGAATAGGAGGGAGAGGACTTTCTCGAGAGCAAGAAGAAGGGTGGCTGCCTGCGGGAAACAACAGGTCTTTGGGAAAATATATTATTATTCTTTTTCGGGAAGAACACCGGGAGAAAACACACGCTGCGCAACACACGTGCGACAGTGAGAAAAATGCGAAGAGAATTTGGGTGGTGTGGAATAAAGAAAAAACAGAAGTGACTTTTAAGAGAATATTTAACGTTCGAAAGGAACCCCCACGATTTTTGACTTTTTTTTTGAAATCTGGAAAAATACAAACGCGTGTGTTTTCACGGTATAACAAAAAATTCTTAGGGACCAAATTTTTTATTTCTGAAAAAAAAAACGTCGGGAGTGGTTTTTCCATACGATCCTCGTGCCTCAATGATCATCCTATAGTCAGTACGTGTAGAAAGACTCGTAGCTATTTTTCAAGTCACACCACTGACGAACGACGTTATTATCGCATAGTGAAAACGTAAATAAGGAGATATCGAGTATTGCGTTATCGACGAATATAATATGATCTTCTATTTGCGTTTGGAAACTCAACGGTTATCTAGGAGGCGAAGAAGAGGAAGGAAAAGATGAGAAAAATAGAAAACGACGATATCGTGGAGGATCGAACGCAAAGTACTATGCTAGAGGGAAGCAGTAGAAGGCATCATTAGGAGTAATGGGTTAGGACACGCAGCGTCCCGGCTCTCCTTATATCCTGCTTGCACGGTTATCTGCCTCGGTATACTTTGTTCCTGAAGTCTACCTAGGCCAAAGACTCGGAAGATTATTTAGTCGCAAGAAGAGAAGACAGTTAGGGACGTCGTGAAGCATTTCGAGACATTCAACACTCGCAGCTTGTCAACGAGCATCCTTGTCGCTTGTTGTTTTCATCCAGTTCCTCACGCTCGGCTGCGTCCAACAATAAGGGGGAGCACCTATACACGTACACTCGATCACAAAATCCTGTTCCCCTTGAGAGTTCAGTAACTGTTTGATTCTTTTGGAAACTCAAAGATTTGCATTTCTGAATGCGTCTAATGCAAAATCGTAAAAAAAATAAATAAAAAAGCGTCTAGATGCTAGGATTATTCTTATCGCGAGTGTAACGAGGATAAACAAATGATAAGACGGAATTCCAGTCGAAAATCTTGTATTTATTCGGGCGAGAAGAAAAATGTGAGATAAAGCCCGGCGCTTCGGTGATAAGAAGATTTTCTAGCGGAAGAATAATTGCTTTTTCGATTTATTCGTCGTTCAAGAAAATATAAACAGTCTTTCGATAAACTGGCAAATTAGATAAATGGATCAATTTGACGTTCGGAGAGAAAAATTTCGAAGATTTAATATTTTTGAAAATTTCAATAAAAAAATCAACGTCGACGTTTCTACGCGTCTCTTGAATCACATCGTGTATGAATTTTCTCACAAGGAAGCGACTGCGAATTTAGAGAAAATTTGTCCAAAACAAAAAATGCTGAATGTCGGCTGAACTGTTCCGAGTAAAACATTTCAAGTGGTCCGTTAATCAAATGGGATTTTACGAAAATTCTGGCTCGTCTTGCGTCTGCTGTTAGCCAAAGTAAACAAACCGGAGGAGCCTAAACTTTATCCAGTGAGACACGAGCGTCCTCGAGAAAATATATAAAGAGAGACGGAAGGGAATGGAAGCATTTAAAAAGTATTTACGAGCGCTTGATAAGTCTCGGGTGGCCTCGCGATACCACGTAGCAGAGGAATTAGTTAAGAAAAATGAACTGCAGTTAATTCGTTTCAAGAACGAAGCAGTTTTCCCGCTGGCTGACGGGATTTAACGTGACGTAATAAACACAGTAGCAGGAATCGATTTATGTGAGAATATAAAAATATTTCGACCGAGCAACAAATCTTCGAAGCTTTACTGTAATTTTTCATTTATTTCTACTCCAAACTTGACTCTGTTGTCGATTCTCAGTAGGGAAGCAGATAACGCCAGAGTGGAGCCACTCGTTGATTTTATTCAGAGTTCCTGTCAGCTGACGGATCCGGTATACACGAACCACGTGGAGTATAATATCCAAAAGTCGTTTCGTGAAATAATTTTGAAATTTCTATCTCCCATTTTTATAATGCCGAAACCGCTAGGCGATTTAAGGCTTATTCCCATTTCCTAATCGTTATTCAATTTACCGTCGCGAAAATCCCAATCGAATCGGATCATCGGGTTGGATCGAAAGGGGCTACCGTTTCGCAAAGCTTCCTGATCCTATCAAATCCGACACGGAAGATTGATTTTACAAATCATAAAAGAAGAATTGTACAATCGACACAGAAATCTCAAAGGAACGTTAGAGTGTAATTGGCCTGAAAATTATTCGGGACTTCTCTCGTATCGAACTGTCATCGATTGCCAGATGACGATAGATACCTTCGATTAACATTACGTAGCCATATAGTTACGTTTGGCTATATGAAATTTCTATTGCGACATTCGAGTCGATCGATTCTAATTGAAAGTAAAGTGGCGATTAATGTGGCTCCTGGTTCATGACTGGAGGTGTCCTGTTCGGAGACTGGAGGGACAGTCTGGACAAAACTGGAGAGACCGTCGGGGCTAATGAAATGAAGATATTACCTGTCGCGATACAGTTACGTGTCAGCCTCTGCCGTTATTCGTTCTGGAAACGGGAGCAATTTTCCAGCGGATTCCTCACGGAGCCGGATATGAAAATTTTGAAATTTCATTCCCTTTTCTTTTTTTTTTCTATTAATAAAGGAAGAGATCGAAAATGAGCTTGAACTGTGAACTGTGTACCTTGCAAAGTTAGCGGATTACATGCGAATCCTTCCTAAAAGGACACTCGATCCGATGCAATAAAGTCGTGTTAATGCAAATAGGACGGAATATATTACAAATAATTTAGTTCATTAGTAAACGTAGTAACGTGAGCGCGGGCGAGTTCAGCTGTTACCGTGTTGCGTCTTGCGTGTACGCATATTCAAATGAGATACGCGCTAAGCGAAGCTATAGGCTTTGCGTCGGGAGTATTTTTTTATTCTTGGATTAACGATTACAGTTTCGATCTGAATAAATCAATAGCGTCGCTGGGAAGGACGATTCGTGAAATTTTATATGGCCGATAAATTTTATCAGGTCATGAACCTCCCCTCTCGATATATTAAAGTCTAATTACAACGAGTGAGAATGTGATAAAAATTTTCCCTTATTTTCTTATGCTCTAATTTTATACCAGTTATAATGTAGATTCCCGTCTAGTGCTATGAATGATGACTCTAATTAGAAATTACTAATTAGTTATTTAGTAATTACTAATTAAGCGTGCGTTTTGTCTCACTTGCTATACGTAATTTCGAATTTTTCTCATGTTTTTAATTTTTACTGCTGACTTCACGAGTGGGTTCAATTTCGCACTGATGCGTATATTTATTTCGCAATTAACTTCTCACCGTGTATTATTTCAAGCTTAATTTTAAATTCTTCCACCAACTCAAGTTTCTCCAACACTCATCGCGAACGGAAATAAAATAAAGCAGTTTAGCCATCGCGACGCCTCGTTATATTTTCAATTCCATGACGCGAAGAATAATCGAAAAATTTCGAGAAAAACACGTCGCCTTAAGTCTGTTTACACCTGAAGCGATACGAGAATCTTTCGCTTCTTCAGTATCTAGTAGCCTTTCGATGTTACTCGAAGACGTCGAAATAAAGATAAACTCCTAGCAGAGCACGTGGAGTTTTGAAAAATTCTATGAAAACCAAAGCATCGATTTTACGTTTCTACTAAATATTTTTATGCAACGTAAAAACCCGTTCGCCAAATACCTAACTGGAGCCGAAAAACTGAACGTTCTGTATCTCTCGTGTTGAAACAACATCCATGCGAATAATATTACGTGATTTTTCAGAAATTCAAATTTCCCAAATCCCCTCAATTCTAAATATCCATTCGCAATATTAGCACAGCCATTTATGGTTAGCTAGAAAGTTTCAAATTTCAAATCAGCCAAAACTCATCTATTCAATTATCCAAACTGCATTGCATATTGATCATGACTTAATAATTGACGAAGTATGAATTTAACGAATAGATTAAAGTAAGTGAAAGATAAACGCAAAAAATGACTATTTCATTAAAAAAAAATAATAACGTAATTGCAGTTGACGTTCGGAAGATTCACAGGAAGTAAACGACCACGATGTATGGCACAGATTTTAATGCGAATTTCTAACGACGTAGGAGCAAGTATCAATTTCACGTGGGCATTAATTCTATAGAATAAGCCAAGGAAAGAGTTGCGATTTTTCACTCGCGGAGAGAACACTCGAGCAGATGTGTGACTTTCACGCAGCTATAAATATATCACAGGAACGACGACATTAGAAGCAAAAGTCTACTGCGTTATTCCCTATGCAATTTCTGCATGCATTAGTCATTCCTGTGCATTTTATTTCAAACGATGCCCCGGTGCACGTCGATAAACCTGGAACCGCCGTAGTGAAAAATAAAAATAAAATCTATCTCAAAATTAGGAACTGTTCAGGAGCTAATTAGGTGCCCTAATTACAATTTTGAAGCTCCAGCCCATTTAGAGAAAATCTGTGCCGATGCTGGCTCAAAAAAAAATTGGAACCGCCACACGTCCCCACGTGTCAAGTCCCCTGCGAAACTCACAACTTCGTCATTGTCAATTTCCACGTGTGGTCATCGAGCAACGATCGTTCATAAGATTCAGCCGAATATCTCTGATAATTATTAATCACAGACAATTTGATTTCATAAATCGTATCTGCTTTAAGGCATCTAATAATAAATTCATAGCCGACGCAAACAATGACAGACAGAAAAAAAGAATTTCGTAAAATTTTACCTCAGTAATATTAACTAAAGTGAATTAATGAGTGTTAATAAAAAGTGGCACGAGCATAACGAATGGTAGCAATAACACTCGCGGTATAAAATATCATGACAAATGTAGACGCCCGAGGCGAGTAATTCATCACTGGTTCATCCTATCGAACGGCGAATAAATGTACTCTAAACGTATGAAATTGCTGAAGGAATAAAAGAAAAAGTAATCGAGGCTAATCAAATCGAGAAGGCCTGTGTGAAAAAGTGTTTGCGTTATATATTAACATGGTCCACTTACGTACTCGGTATACGTAGTTAAGTTACTGGACGTAGAACGGGGAAGCCTCGGGCATCATAACTGCTGCTACACTGATTTTATCGAGCGTTGACAATGATTCATTAATTCGAGCAGTAGAAAGTATTATTGACTCGAGTATTTTCGGGCGTTGGCTATTTGACGTAGTATCAGAAAAAAAAAAGAGGAAGAATGTTTCCCGACTATTTGAAACTACGTACAAGGTCCCGGTGGCAGCTGAGGTCCATAGTCCTTAAAACCACGTGACACGCCGTTAGCGAAATTACATATTCACGTACGAAAATGAGCCACGTGGTCTGAACTGGAATTATTGTCCCCGGAGCATGTGCAGCCGAGCGTACTGGAGTCCCCGAGAATCAATAGCGCATGGAATCTAATTACAGCATGAACACTTCATTAGCGAGGCACGAGCAATGTCTTCAGGAAGTGTATACCGAGAGTACTAATATTATTATTTGAAGTTTACCTAGGTAAGATAAAGGGAAAGTACCACGTCGTGACCTTTGACCCATTAGCCAGATCTCAGCAATTTTCGGAAAGAATGATCGTGCGAAACGTCTTCTCAAGAGATCTTGGATCTTCGGTTTGCATTGGAATAATTTCTTCTCGAAGATTCGCCCGGGGTGCAGCGTGGTGCTTGGATGAATAATGATTTCTCCACGTCGAATCAAAATATCGGATGGTTTGCTCGGATAGAGAAAGATGCATTTATGCAGCGGGTCGGCAGTGCAAGATCGTCGATGAACCCGTTTCGAACGGTTTAGCCAACGTAACAATAGTACCTGAGCTGGTAGACGCTGGGCTGAACTTCTTCCTGGCGCGAACAGTGTAATTTAGAGCTGTTAGCATTCGCCACCAGCGCCAGGAGTATCAGATCCGTAGGCAGGTAATGGCTAATAGGTGATAGTAGGTATATCCATCTAGATTCTAGAGATAGAATCAGCAATCGGAACGACTGCACTTTGCACCTCCTTCCTCCGTCTCCTCTTTGAAGTCTCGTCCGTCCCCCTTTCGGCCGAGAAGAAGTGCGAGATGCTGGATGCCTCGATGCAACTTACACGGTATCGTCGTTACGTTCATCATTCCGCGTATCTATAGCTAGGACGACTGCACATGCATTTTCGAGCAAGGACTTCTCACGAGGGGAGGAAATCATTATCGCCTTGAACCGGGACAACCCTTCTGCATACGCCAATGTGCAGATACTGCATTCGTAGTTTGCTGAAAGATCGTCTAATGCATTTTAAAGTGCAGTCGTGCCTCCTACATATATTCAGATGCAATTTAGAATGGAGCAGTGAAACGTTCGTTTCTAATATTTGAATTTCGAAAGGAAATTTTTTTTCTCAGAAAACAGTACCAATATATCGATATATCGAAAGGTAATTTATGTAGCTAGACAAATTAGCCTTTAATAAAATTTACCAAACGGCTCGCCGCGTGACTTATAGACTTTCAATTGTTACACAACCTATCGCTTAGGCTCGTTTACAACTATCGACCAAATGCATAACGTAGTAGTACGGAGCTGGCTAATCGAAGATAGCGCAAGCCATTCGCTCGCCACCCACGTCATACAATTTTCAGGAGTCCATATTTCTGCCTGTGTCGATTAAAAAAATCTAGTCTTACCTCAGATCGACTGTGCGTAGTTTAACCGTATCACTTTCCTGTACGTAGATTATACGAGAAAATCAACTGAAACGGTTTCTTATTTTCAAAAAATTTGCAGTTTCATGAAACAGAGCCATAAGGAACGTCGCTAGAATCTCCTAAGCGTCCCGACAGAGTGCCAAGCTGTCTGCCTCCTTCCAATCATCTAATGTCCTCTTCTGGGATTTAATGAACTCGTCTCCGTAGCAACGATACGAAGTATAAAAAAAAAGTAGTTTATCGGTCAATCCTACTAGAAGCACGTTAGCGTCAGCGTCAACGCGCACTCGGAACCGGCACACGTAATCACATCATCACCCACATTAAGCCGTTACCAGAGAGAGAGAGATAGAGAGAGAGGCGATAGCCGAGCCAATATTCTAATGCATGGGCTAGGCGTTCGTTGAACCTTATACAAGATGGCGCATTTCCTGTTCCGCCCTTATTTCATCCAAGTGCTACAACCGACAGCTGAGAATCTTTGGAAGGATATTATCGAGCTCTCAAAATTTTTCATAAATCTTATAAACTCTAATGTCCCATAGCCGTCAGCGGTGGATATACTTTTTCCAATTTCTTAAGCTTGTTTACACCATAGCGTTGGGTTAGACACGAAATGATCCATCTCAATTTTTGCCACTCGAGATAATACGAAGTATGTGTTTAGAACAGTGATTTATTATTTCACCCAGAAATTCACTGACAAATAAAAAAAAAATTTGCGTGCTAAAATTAACATACGCGAATATTAAGTGCATTGTGACGTGTTTCAAGAAAATATACAGTACCCATGAAACTAAATATTCGCATGTGGTTAGGTCATCTGTCACAGTACTAATTACTATACTTCCCACTGATCAACGCATCGAGCGCAGAAGCAACAGATTCTCTATAGCCCAGAATCGGATGAGCTTGGTAAGTTTGTTGATCTACGTCATAAGATCTTCAAGTGGACCACGTGTCTCAGCTCGAGTGGTCTCAGATGATTTATATCCTCGATCCCTCATCAATTCTCCCTTCGCGTGACACTCGTGGCTGCGACGAGTCGAATTCGTGAATCCGTCACGCCAAGAAGTATCGAAAAAGTATCGAGTAAAGTGTCAGGCAAGTATCGGATATAAATAACATTGGTGATTTTTTTCGACGTCTGGTCATCGGAGAAAGTGGGAGATCGATGCGTTTGGATTAGACGAGAAACATTCAGGCACTCGTTAACGGAAGTGGAGGTGGCGACCCAATCGAGAAAGGGCTTCGTTGCTATAAGATCTTCTGGGACAATCGCCGCTCTGTTCAGCTGGCACGTAACTGAGCTTGCTGCTGTTCTTGCTCGTTTGGTCGGCCCTGATAGCGACAGCGGTAACAGCTGCTGGTCCACTTCCACGACCTGATACAACGTGCCAGAACAATAGAATTTGGTGGGAGTGAAGGGACTGCTGGTCGAGAGGTTGATTTTTTGCTCTGATATCGTTTAGATATTAGAAACTAAAAGGACTGCGTCACGTTTGAACTTTCCCGCGAAATCCCATCCCGTTTAGGATTGTATTAGAGAAAACTTGTGTTTCCTCAAGCACGTCGTGTATATTTATGTCTACCGTATGGATGGCAACGTATATAAATAAAAACTATTACGGAATAGCAATTACGTAAAGAAAAGAATTCGGTAACGAAATAACGAGAGTCCAGGTCCTGCTCAATGTGTATTTCGATAACGTAGCCTTCGATTAGTCTCGTGATTGACCTATTGAAAATCAATAGCCGCTGGGCCTTCGACAAAGCCGCCTATCCCGATCCTGTCCCACGCATGGCTGCACTTCGCTCTACTCGCTTTGCTCCCTGTACTCGATTACGGATTCATTTAGCAGCTCTTGCGTAAAAGGACGGGTACGTGCTGAAGGATTTTTTTTTCGATTCATCAAGATCCAACCAGAGTGTTCAGCCGTGACTATGAATTGACTCTGGTATATTTGCTCGAAAGATATATGACTCTTTGAATGAACTGTCACTCGTTGCTATCTAACCGCAGATTATTCTGCTATTTGGTATCTAGAAGCCTTGACCCAAAAACTTACCACGCTGCTGGACTGATGTAAGTTGCCTGGTCTGTGCGTCTGTGGACGCGTGCATCGCGCACCTGCATACTTGCAGAATTCTGGTCCAGCTTTGGCCTTTGACTGGCTTACCTGTCTGGCTCTGTACATTGGGTCTAATGGTAAACATCTCCCGTTACAAACCACAGAGCGTCCAGCTCTGCGTCATCGTATCGCATGACGACTTGACACCAAATGGATGCTGTGCCCGAGAAGAAACTTTTCAGCAACGAGATTACGGGTCGTACTTGAGTGCGGTATATTTGACTGGTAGGAATCGAATAGAGTATTTTGAATTTTGGAATTTGGTTAAAACGCGAGTTTTCAGGGAATTTTGTTCAGGCAACTTTCTGAGGGACGTCTTAGAATTTTTATGATTTTAACATTTTTGGCAAGGAAACCGAAGATTTTTATGGTTCGTTGATTTATACGTGACGGTAGAAGCGAAAAGAGGAGGTACGAAATGAGGATGCAAACGAAAGGGAAGGTGAAATAAACTGAGGAGAAAAATGAGCTAAACGAAACAACGGAAGAGATAGGAACTCGAGGACGTCCTAAAAGCGGCAATAAAATAATCATCTTACGATTAAGGGATGAAATCCTACAAATGGATTTCCAGCCTAAACAAACAAATCTCACCTTGACGTCACGGCGATGCAGCGATATTTTTTCACTTTCGAGTATATTTTCACAACAATGCATCAAGAGCATTTATAACCCGAGTTTATTTCTGTTGCTGATGTTATCTTCGGATCGACCCTAGCTAAACCAGGATGTATATGTAAATTATTTGGTCCTGTCAAAATTTACAGATCGGGAGGCGGTAGGTGATGAAATTGAGATGCATCTGTTTCCATCTTCGTTCGGACCATTTTGATTTTCCCCACCGTCAGTTAGTTTAAAAAAAATTTGTATTTTCCTTATTTTAGTAAATTCGATCGCTGCGACAAGCGCAGCAAACTTCAGGCGGTCCTACGAGATATCGTATTAACGAAGAAAAATTGACAGACGAGACCCAGCAATAAAGCGTACAAGACGATTAATTGACGTGAGCTTTCAGCAGTACAGTTTCCATCGAGCGATGCTTGAAAAACCTACTTTGACCCGCGACTTATAATATTCATCGAGTCTTTTCCTTTCAACCTGTATATGTGTGCCCTATCCCCATCCTGTAGTCAGTGAGTGCGTTCACTTTCTTATTTTAAAATCTCAACCAGGTCCAGAGCGCAGCTATTTCCATTGAGTTACGATTTGAATAATTTTACGATCTTAATTTTTTTCCCTCGAAACTCACGATAAAATGTTAAATGAACATATCGATTCGTTCCACTCTTAAAGCTGAAGTGTCGTCAAGGTCGTTTTCTTCATCCTACCAAACTTTCCTTTTACAGGAAGGAAGAGACTCTCAAAAGATGAAACGAGTGGCCTGATCAAACGAACGCGACCCAAGGCAATCTCAAAGGAATAAAGGATGGACGCAAATCACGGAAAACTTTTAGTTGTTGAGACAAGCGTTGGGAGATGTTTACATTGAATCAGCCGAAGATTAAAACCATCGAGATAAGACCAACAGGAGAGTACGAAAGACGTAAGGAAACGGCAAACAGGTAAATTAAAAATAAAATAATAAAACGAAATTGCGCGCACCTGAATTGTCAGACAAAAACATCGTTCGAAGAGTGGCTGCGTCGGAATTATTGACTGGCAATCAATTTCCTGATTGTCTGTGCTTCGAATCATTAACGTCGGCAGGATGGATCGCCTGCGCCACTTCCCATTAATAACAGTTACATCATATACACGTCCGGCAGACGCATTGACTCGCGTCAACAAAAATTCAGAATGACGTCACTCGCCGAGTAGAAATTTACGCAGGACTAGGATGCCCTAAAACGTATTCAGCCTTGGAACGAGATTCCATATGGAGAAAACCAGTGGAGATCGAATCGAGACAGGCATTTTCATTCGGAATGGACCGAGTTGACAATTGCGTCAGCGATGCACCGATGTAAATACGAATTACTATAATAATCCTGCTATTACTATATCCACTCAATTATTTTTTTTTATTTTTTTTTCTTTCCACAGCTCCCATTCTTTTCAAGTAAACATTCTTGACTTCGCACCTCAATCCGGCATTTCTTGGCTCCGAGCGTCTTGTTTGCTGTGATAATGGCTTGACTCTGGGAGTCATGGGAAATAATTCTATAGAATTCCCCGTAAGAGTCCATGAAACGTATACATATATTTTTTTGTATTCGATTGAATTTCGTATCTATTGCGTCACGCCTCGTAAGATCATCCAACAACGTAATATCGAAAAGCAAAATAAAATATGGTAGATAAGTATGGCATATACACGTATAAGAGTTTAATTAGTAAAGTCTAACTTAAACTCTGCAATCACTGTAGAGACGATGAACTCGATCGAAGGTCGACGTCGGATCAATTGATTGCGATAAAATCTGCTGGATATAGAGTCCTGGCTCCGAAGGAGAATCGATCGTTGATTGATCCTATCGACGAGTATCTCTGCAAGTAACTAGTAACTAACCTTGGTCGTTCGTTATATAGGAGCGCATTGCTCGATTTGTTCGTCTACCGTTATCTCCCAGTTAATGGAGTCCGCGTGTGCAACTTACTTATACTATGCGCTTGTAGCTAGACTAAGGTATATATCAGTGTCCTTGTATAATGGACGAGTTTTTTCTATGGAGAAACACGTGAAATATTGGACAGAAAATACGAGCGAGTTTCGCTGCTTTATTTATATTTTTTTTAAGGAAAAAAAACGGTACCAAGGGGTTGTGAAATTGGACGAATTCGCGAGACGATTCTTCTCCGGAGATAACGAAAATAGTGAGAAAAACGAAAATGAAAGATTCCGTAATGTCGTTTTACACGACCGTGTTCCACTCGATTCCTTGAAATTCAATTCTGTCCTCATTTCGAAATTCTTTACGAATCTCCTCTCGTCTCGATTTGCCTCATATATATATATATATATATATATATATATATATACACATATATACATTTTGATGCACGTCACAAAATAAGGCGAATTCGGCTACGTCGTGGGGTCTGATGGGTTACGGGGCGTTTCACGTGGCGTTGGACTGACTTTATTTTAAGAATTTGTATTTATTTCCCTGTGGGTAACGTTTCGTTTGTTTTTGAGTTCATTAAACGGATCCGAGAGGATTCGACATAATTTCTATCGAGACAGGGCCCGAGAGAGAACCAACTACGGGCCTGGCGGAGCGCTGTCGAGGAGACGTGACGTCAAGACCGGAGCACACAACCTGGCGGCTCAACTACGCAAAGCAACCGGCGAGCATCTTCAGGAGCAGAAGGCATACAGGAGTTGCAGAAGCTGCGTGAAGCCGAATATCGAGGGAGTAGAGGCGGATGTGATTCCCGCCTCCCGGAAACGGCACTGCAGCCATCCTAACGTAGCAAGATGCCAGGATCTATTTTATCGAGATCGTCAAAGCAATTGAAGATCGCGAGCTCGCTAGCGAAGCCGATGTAACAGGGAACTCGATTGGACCAGGGGGTGGTATTACGGCGCGCTCTCGGGAAGGTTCCCGATTTTGGAAATTTGTAGCGTCACTCACGGCGTGGCCTAGCTCAGGGATAGACGTGCTATCGTTTTGAAACGATTTTTGGATTTATTGTATCGTATCGTGATCCGTTTGAGGGACTATAATCTCAGGAGAGTGTGTTCCTAGGATCAGTAGGAGCTACTGGACAACGGTGAGTGACGCTCAGGGTTATTTTGGCTATCTTTAAATTCACGGGATCAACCGATCTTTTCTGTTCGACGTACCCTTACGCTTCATCCTGGGCTTTCCTGACCGCTACCGATCCAGGGATAGCTAATCCGGCGACAAACAGAGGATCGGTCTCTCATTTCCTTCTGTCTATTCTTCCATTTTTGTGTCTAATCGTTCAGTCCACGTCTCGCGGAATCGTCTTCCTAGCACATGGGTGCGTGAGTCACTATCGTACCATTTGTTATCGTACCGTTTGTTATATCGTATCGCATGTTCCGTTGTTCCAGCGGGAACATTATTGTGTAACGTCGTTCGGCTAAATATCCCAGTGTGTTCTGTACCATCTCGATCTGTTTTCTGTTCTTATCATTTGTATTCAAACATCTTGTTCTGATATTTTTCTATTTAAAATAAATCGGATTCGTCCCCGGATTTTGGTTCCGATAGTATGTCGTTTTCAGTAGTTTTTAGAGTGAACCTCCCTAGTTTTCAGATTTTCATTATTGTCTCCCAAACCCAGGACCCCACCGCATAAGAGCTGGCCAGGGTGTTCTTAGAAGACAGCGGTGTAACTCTGGTTATACCTGGCGCCCAAGAATTCAGTATTTTATTCATTACTTCTCGCGGTTCCATTTATTTTTGTGTCACCGTTAAAAAGTGCCGTCACAGTATATACACAGCGTTATTCACTACTACCGGTTCTTTTCGCTGGTTGCTAAATTTGAAACTCCCCACGAGCATAACCTGGTTCTCGTTTTGATGAACGGCTTTCCTTCGTGCACGTTATACGCTGCGCGATTGGCTTTATCAGGAAAGAAACGTATATCGTAGTACGAGGCTCAAGGCTCAGAGAGGTTACACTCGTGTATCGATAAGCCAACGTGAAATTAGTATTAGCAGATAGCGGCCCCTCTCATCTACAAGTGCTTTCTCAAGGAATCGACTATACATAAAATGTACCTATAACCCTGCAGAGGCGTCGTTTCAGGCTGTTGCAACGCTGCGATTGTACCAGCCAGATATCTCGAGTGACACAGTCCGATTTTTTTTGTTTTATCGACACCCCTGTCCCCCCTTCCCTATTTCATCGACTAATCACAGACGGTTTATTTGTTTTTTTCGAACGTATTTATTTGTCCCTGGATTGTTACGCAGTCGGTTCGGTTGGTGTACCAAAGAAAGACGCTCCAGAAGTAAGTGATGCTGTGCGAAGCGGGCTTTGAAGACTGACGAATGAATTGTAACCGGGGAAATAAAACGTAAAAATAATAGGTTCAGTATGGAGTAGCTGTTATCCACGTGAGAAACTGCGTCTCCTTATGTACATCAGTTGGTGTATAAATGCCTGCCGGGTATGTAAGAGAAGAACACTTGGCCGAAGTTGAAAATAACGTTGGTTGTGTCGGATGCTTTGGGTTCGTCGACCGAGCGACGACTGACGTCGCTCTGACGCAGGGTGCACCGGCTGAGGTTGCATCTAGAGGCTAGTGAGAACCAGTGAGAGAACGGCCTCAATAGCGATTAAGTGCGATCGACGTTGGTTATTTCTGGACTTTTTATGTAACTCCCTCCTAGAGACGCTTAATGGACCGAGGATACTCGGGATGTTGAAGATATCGAGGATGCTGAGGATGCTGAAGATATCCAATGAGAGAGTACCACTCTCCCTCTCCCTCTCTGTAACCTCTATGTTTTCTCTCCTCTTGGGTTTTCCTACGTTACGCATCTCGCGCGAGACGCGATTTATTCTACTGAACTGGAAGATACAGTCATTTTCACTGGGATGCTGTGGAACGACGGTCAACCATGCAAAGTGTATGCTGCTTCTCTATGGTCCGAGTGAAATTTCTCTCGAGTGAATTCTAAAGGCGAAATACTTTTATTGACATTTGAGCCGAAAAAAGCTGTCAGAATATTTATTCGAGAGGTTTTCACGTTTCAGTGAACTTTAATGGCAACTTATCGGCACTCTAATCGCGCGGATGTACGAACAACCCATTTATAGATACGGAAAAAAATGGAACAGGAGAGCCGTCCTAAATGGATGCTGCATTCCGGGTTAAAGAGAAAACAAAAAGTTCCACGTTAAAATTTAAGTTTTGTTTGTCTATATTTAATATCCGGCCGTTCGAAACGCCGACTATTGATACAACGTGTGCTATTTAGTTTGTTTGGAGTTGAAAAAATTATTTTTCTCAAAAGACAATGAAGTTCTTGAAAATTTCACGTATTCAGGAAATTCTTATCAGACTATCATACCCGAAATATATCTATGGCTGTTTCAAGTCGATTGCCTTTAAAATTGGGTTCTGCTTTAATATGAATGTAAACATTGAAATTTTCTTTGGGATATTTTACAGGATTTCAGGAAATACTAAGCTAATAACTGGACCACTCGATAATTAGTTTCTCACTGATAAGAAAACATCAAAGACGCACCCTAATCGCTTAGCCTTATTTATTTCTTCGAAATTCATCGGTATCTCCAATTAGTACTGGGACTGATTTCAGGAAAACTATCGGTGCTATTAGAATTTCGACGTTATCGTCCAAACAGAGTAGCTCTACGAGGCCGTATAAGCACATTTAATTATTAACTGATTTCCTAATGAAAAGTAAAGTGCTTTTTAACGACGAACGGTACCTATGTAAATTGCCCGTAATAAACTAAACCTCAGAATTCTTATATGATCCCGAAAATTTTATGTCCCGCTTGAGTATCTCGAGAAGAAGAAAAATAGGAGACGAAGAAACAAGCAGAATGATGATGATTAGGATGATAATAAGGATGATGATGATAATAAAGGGTAGAAATAAAAGAAGAAAGTGGAGTCTGTCTTTCTCATCTTGATTATTTGAAACGAGAGACTTTCCGGATAGTACGTCGTTATCTCGAGGATTTACTGTTGTTTAAGGGATGATCTATCGTACCAGAGAGCTACGTAAGGGTGTAAATGATATTCAGAAAAAAATATAAAAGACCTGAAGAATCGATAATATATTTTTATACATTAAAAAAAAATTGGAGCCTCACGTTCTCTTTTTCTGGGAATGAACAAGCTAGTCGACTGATTCTCAGAATACACACAGATATAGCTACAGCCTATACCGTAGGTAATACGTGTAACACGAAAGCAATAATTCAAGCTGATCTTTCAAAAACGAATTACGTGCGAGGAATGATGTATAAGGGGCTAAAGACATTGGTAGACATCGGAGCCGAGAGATCTGTCGATAAGTTTCTGTTCCTTTCTGGAACATAGGTGCCCTGGGAATGGGTGACGTCAGTGACTCTCAACAGATCATTATTCTTGATATTTCAATAACTAGCGTAACTGCCTGGCGCGGAAGATTGCCACGTGTCTAATTAGTGTTGACAGGGCCCAATTGTGAGTTCAGCGAATTGTATAAAACATCGGAAAAGAGGGTGAATGTATGTATATACTATTTGGGTGTTACGTCGCGTCACTTTACATTCAGCATGTGTCGCTGGTTGCGGTGAAACGCGAACCGCAATTTCTATAATTAATGCTAAAGGTACCGAAGGGTGAAAATTTCTGTAAACGAGGAACGCGAAACAGAGAAGAACAAAGAATTGGTAATAAGCAAAAAATGAAATACCCTTAATTAGTACACATTAATTGTAAAAAAAATCTGGCTGAACAAAGAAACAATTTTTTGTTTACTGAATTTCAGGAAATTCTACTTGTTTATACGTACAAAAAGTCATGTAAAATATACGAGGGTGGAT
Organism: Trachelus stipa; assembly: GCA_036026315.1. Taxonomy (NCBI): domain Eukaryota; kingdom Metazoa; phylum Arthropoda; class Insecta; order Hymenoptera; family Cephidae; genus Trachelus; species Trachelus stipa. Next base: position 80,663 of record JAYRCB010000349.1, read on the forward strand.
TGATAAGTTTCCGGCCTGACTAAGAAAAACAAGGTTATTTAAAATTTTTTTTTTTTA
>JAYRCB010000349.1:90745-160536 GCA_036026315.1 Trachelus stipa
ACGTCGAGACTATCTCCCCACGGCAGATTCGAGCACCTCGACCTCAATTAAACCATAACGAAATCTTCCGAGAGCATTGGCGTAACTATACGTAGCTTCTGAGCAGGGTTGTTGACCCGAAGGGAACCAGAAATCGAGAACGTTATCTATATCGGTAGCCGGAGTCGCCTTGAGACCGTGAATCGAAAAATCACGTCACAACTTTTATGCACGTTGAAAAAAATTATTCTAAGCCTGTATGTATATATGTATTTTTTAAATACAGAGGTACCGTAGAAGTAGCGAGCAAAACCGCAAAGTAATTGATTAATATAACCTCACGCATACGTAGTAATGTGCGACGAGTAACTGTACCAGTGATTGCGTAATTGCGCGTGTATATTAGCGAAGGTCGTAATTGCTATTTTTCATTATACTAATTAAAGGTAAATCTACGAAATCTTCATGTACTCAAATATCCGTACAATTTCCTACGTGAACGTGTCGTACGAGTCAAATTTTTATTTCAGCCCCCAAAACTTTGTAGTTATTCAGTCTGAATTTATGAAGATAATGAAGAATAAAAGAGGATATTAAAAAAGTGCGCCTGGTTATTTTCTATAGCAAAAGTACGTGCTCCGTGATATTAGCATATCGTGCTAAATTCATTGAACACTCTTTTGCATTTCGATTTGCATACAAGACCAGTTAACGGATTAAAAGTCATCGGTCGTAGCTGGTAGCGCGCGCCGTCGTTTACCAATTCTCCTCATTTAACGCGAAGACTTTATGTTTCGTAATCACTTCCCAATTACCTGGGCAGCTGCTAGTAGTCCCTTGGTCACAGGTGCACCTGGGCACCGGACATGATTCGCTAATAACGTTGCTAATTATGATTGCACGTACGCATGGGAGTACAGGTGGACAACCCCGGATGCTGTGTATGGACCAAAGTGAGTAGAAGGACGAAGAGCGAAATGAAAAAAAAAATTTAGACGAAGGGATGAGAGACCAACGGGAATTAGGAAAGAGATCCTGCTCAATAATTGTACGAACGTGTTTATAATTAAAGATGAAACTGTCCCAGCATCCCTATATGTACATTTTATAAGAGCTACAGGGTATCTTTGGGATTTTGTAATGGAATTCCAAATTAGTGATTCGTGCACGTGATTTTGTGTTTATGAAATTTTAAGTGCTTGGGTACTCGTGAGGTCATCTCAGGTTCAAAGGTGGTCAAGATCAGGATTTTACAGAGGATGGTACAGCCACAAGGTCCTGTCTGTTCTGTTGGGATGCTGTCTTATAAAGATAAGACTTCGTGTACAAGAACTTTTTTGTTTCTTTATAGTGTGGCGACTGTTTCAAATGGAGCAAAAGAAATTCTGTCGATTTTAAAAGACGCTGTACAGCCAAAGGATGATGAAATAAGGTAGTTCGATGGAAAGGGCAATAATATTAATTGAGGCTGATTAAGTAAAATTATTAATTTCTCCTTCGTACGAGACGAACAAGAGTGACTGGCCGATCGTTTTCTCTGTATCGAATCGAGATCGACACGAGGCCCGCCATCCGGTTGAAATTATTGCGTCACGACTCGAAGTCCATCGTTGTCGTCTGATCCCAACACGAAAATATGGGTTTTGAAAAATTAAGAATTTCCTTGAGAAACTCTCGATAGGAATGCACCGGCAGAGTAAAGATCAAAATAGTTATTTGAGTCACGCATGAATTTTTTTCTTAATCAACATCGAACCCTGAATGGCAGTCTACCTTGAAAGTGCAAAGACTTAAGAAAGCACCTGTACTGGTAGCCCATGAAAATGCAAATTGTCCAAGTCCCCGTACGATATTGCCCTTGGACCAACTATTTTATGGTGATTGGCTGGAGCTAAATTGTTCAATGTAGAGTGTAGATTGTAATAGGCACTACTCACGTTAATATCGAGTTCGAGTGTTTGCGTTAAGGCAGAATTACCCGAGGATGGAAAGTATAGAATGTTTCTTACCTGAAACAGAAAAAAAATCAGGATATCGAATGACCGAGATACTTGGTGAGTACAGATACAGATATAGTAGATACACGTATAGTCAGTAGGTAATGTAACGTAACGAGGAAGAAAAAAAAAAGGAAAATCCAAAAGATTTTTATTTTCATAAAAGAGTGGCTTAACGTTCGTCTAATTTAGTAGAGATCGTAACGTGACCCAGTCTTGCACAGAAATAGAAAGGATACGAGAGCAGATAATTCTGGATTTGCTGTATGGTCCATAGAGCCTAAACCGGAAGTTGCGTCCCGACAATATTTAGAAGCCCTTACGGTGCATTTCAAAGTTTACGGGAAGCCAACTGACGCTCGTCGTTTCAAAGGCTACACGGTATAAGCAGTGTGTTGGTTAAACAGTCATGCGAGAATGTCATTGGAGTAATTAATTTATGGAGATGGGATGCGCCGCTAAAGGGGGTGAATCGCGTGAGTAAAGAACGGTGCTTTAGGGTCACTCCTTTGGGCTGTGTGTTCGTGGCTTTATGTCCTCCGTAAAACCTGTATCTGTATCTGTCATGACGTAACAACTCGAAATATGGACTGAGAAAGAAAGAAATTTTTTTTCAACGTACCGGTAGGGATACGTATGCCTGTTTATACGTATGGAAAATCACGAAATGATTTTTTCAAAATTTCTAAAAACAATTTTTAGTAGTTATTTGGTTAATGTACTTTTGCCAAGGAAGGGAAAAAAAGTAAACCGTGTTTAAGGTGGACACGCTATCTAGCTAGTCCTTGTAATTTGTATTTTTCCTCCTCTTGTCAGTTGGGAGTTTCCGGTTGCTGTAATGACGAAGAACACAGAAGAGCACTTAGAATTTGTCTTGACAAAAGGCCGAACGATTTCACTGGTCACTTTTAGACGCGAAAACATCCGCCAACAGGTCGCCAATCTGATCTTTCAACTAGGGAATCTTCAGACTCTGACCTTTTGGCACGACGTCCACGAGACGTCTATGTTTTAACCCAGAGACGTTTCTGGCCAAGACCTGAAGTTTCCAACGAATAATTTTCGAACGTCCAGTTATCCCCTATAAGTATCGACTTATTAGCTTGAGTTGAGAAGGAAGCGATGTTCCTCCAACAAAAGGATGAAGTGACGAGACGAAAGTAAAACGTTGATGAAAGGCGTAAGCCGATCGTAATCGTAAAGAGAACGAAAATGCTTCTGGTTAATGTACCTAAGAAATGGGACGCAGACGCAGCGAGATTACGTTCTACGTAATTACATCTTAAAGCGAAGTCGACTCGAATGTGCCCAGAGACGAGGAAAGAGAAGGAAAGTCAGAAATAAAGAAGAAAAAAAAACTGAAAAAAAAGTACGTAGCTCGACGAGAAATTGAGAAGTGAATTTGTATACATGTATATACAACTATAGAATGTGCCGAAATGTTTACAGAAAATTGGAGCAATTATTTATCGTTTATCCGTAGGCATCGATTAAATTATACAGTCCGATAACCCGTAATAACTTCCAATTGGATTGATCCCATCCAGAAACTGATGGTCTTGCGAAGTATAATATTGCAAGGTAAAAGTAGGGATCGATCGTCTTCTCGGAAGGTTAGAATAAGAAGCGATAAAAGATATTGAAGATTATGTACGTACCTCGTGCCCTACATAAACTCTGTCCTTATACTTCGCTTCACGTCCCTTTACGCGTCCGCCTTCATAATCTCTAACCAACCTCCTGTCATCCTGATAGAAGAGGGTCGACACGTAAAGGTTGCTTTCCTTCCGCACCACGAGGTGGCAACCCGATGCGCTGCCAACTACTTAACTCGTCACGCGATGCTCTATTGCTAGAACGACTGCGCTGGACTGCGCAGCCATGTTGCTCGGGAGTGAAGCGTGTTGCCTATAGGCAGGCACGGGAAATATACTTCTGCCTCTTATGCGCCTCTGGTCTACCGAGCCTTTAACCGTTACGTCAGTTCCGGCACGAAAGTACAATTACTGGATATCCGTTGTGTCTGGTGTTTGAATTCTCTTAGCGTCGGCAATGTTATTCCAATGACCACCGGAGATACTTTGCTTAGCAATATGGCAACTGCTGCAATGGGATTACAACGGTGAATCTAGAAGTTTCTTCGCAACGTTCATAAATGCTTCGAAGGTATTGTCAAGTATCAAAATAAAAGGTGTAACTACGCGAGGAACCCTCTTGGGATGTAGAAAACTTGTTAAAGTTTCATGACACCAAGTAAACTGTCTAAGGAGCGTGAAGTAGCTTCTAGTTTGCGTAATCGTACAGGAAAGATTTCCAGGGACCGTAGGAACACAAAGGCTGGTGTTCTTAAAAAGTTCTCGAACACGCCGTTAAATTTTCCGGGTGTATTACCGGGTTTACGTAAGAGCATCCAAAATGGCAATTAAATAGCGACGAGGATTAACGTTTGTCGATAAATTTTGAAACTTCGACAGGACGAACGTTGGCATTGTGAGTTACACATAACGACGTAATTTTCGTTGAAACTCTTTGGGTGATTATGAAATTCGAAATTCGTCACGTGGCCGAGAGAGACAATGGCGTGAAAATGGCGGCTGTCGAGGGAGGCGGGGAGGGGGTGGGGGTCTCTCAAGACAGAGAATTATCGCGCAGGCCCTTTTTTATTTCACGTAGAGGCATCGCGTCGCGAAAAGTAGACTCGACCTCATATGCATACCCGCCCTCGCCATAATAAATCCGGCGATTTGCATGAGAGAGCGTATATAATAGCGTAGAAAGTGAGCGTTACAATTTTCAAAGGAACGAAACGAGAACACGTCGCCTCGGTAAATTACGAAGGCAAAGTATAAATATCAAAGATAATGATAAGGATCGAGTACGAATTTGACTAATTCTCCGGTGGTCCATGGTCCTTGGTCCTTTACATTTCTTAGCCGCTGCGTCCTGGATTTCCTTTGGTTATTCCAAGATCCAGTAAAAAGATTTACTTTTCCTACCGCGAGGCTATCCACCTTCCTCTTTGATCTGCCCTTTGCCCATCCGTCATTCGCCGCGCGTTTAGCCTTTACCGTAGAAAAATATACACTTCCCAATAATCAATAAATATATCAAACCCAAGCCATTTGTCTATATCAATTCTCGCAGGCAGCTTCGAGTCAAAAGGCGGCTATCTGGCTGTACGTTCCGTAATCCCTAAGTCAATAAGACTGAAGCTAAAGAATCTTTCCGTCTGTCGCGTTCGTCAGCGACACTACCACTGACCTTTGGCAAAGGAGCGTTCTTAGGGCCAGAGAGTGATCTTAATTTTTAGTTTGATATTTTTTATTCATATAATTATACCTTCATTCCGTGGCGTACCGGGGACTCGTTATTGCCAGCGTTCACGCCCGCGGTGGAAATTTCACGAAAGCCTTGCCGCACCGTTAATGCCGACTGTCGAAATCTCCGACGGCGATAAATCCTCCTGTGCTTTCACGCACTCGGCGACGCGTCTGCCGAGATTAATCGCTGATAATAACACGTTAACGCGTACTGGAATTCTCGTTGAAGCAGATAGGAAGGAGACGGAGAAGTGTGTAGAAGCGAAGAAACGAAACAGCCGAGGAAAAGAACGAAGCGTGCGAGATTGGCCTTAAGGATCGAGCCTCGAGGTAAAGGATCGTCTTCATCGGTCAAACGAAAATATTTACGGAGCGAGGGTATATAAGTGAAATAGCGAAGATCCCGCCACCTGTCGTTGATATGGCGTACTATTAATTTTCCTAGAATATCACACAGTCCCCTCGTGAACTGGCGATCGGATTTTTCGACCAACTTAAACGCAGGCAACGATTCCCGTTGCCATTGGTTATCGCACTTTCTATAATTTATGGCGACGCGGGAACGTGCTAAGAATTCATAAGAGGCAGAAAAGGCCGTAAACACTATTACTATTGCAGGTCGGGTTGAAGAAAAAAAAATTATTAAATAAAAAGACCACGGAGAAAGTTAGATGTGGAATTATATAAATTAGTGCAAATCGTCGGTTTCTCGACTGTGTTGCCTTGTATCTTAGGAGCTAAGACTTTTTTGCGACAATAAAGGAGAAAACGTCATTAATTTGCGTTTACTCGTGAATTTTTGGTTATAAGAAATGAAAGGAGCATCCATTTCCACGTAAATAGAGACGTGAAATAGCCAAGTATCCGGTGTGCGAACTTCGTTGCTGGACGGCGGAAACGGTCGTAAATTTTAAAGAGAATTTTCGGCGCTTCTATACGCAGTCACGACAGCTCGAGTAGAGAAACGGAGAAAGAGTCGACAGTCAGCTGGGACGGAGTTCGTGTTCAGTTCCTGACGGAATGCCGTGTATACGGGAGTAAGGCAATGCCCGGTCGAAAAAGGAGCGTGACTCAAAAAGAAAAAAAAAGGAAAGAATTTGAGAACGAATGTAAAAACAGTGTAGCTTTCGAATGTACGTTGATCGTCGTTAGAACGTGGTCTCCCGTACCCCCTGCCTATCGTGACGATGCCTATTATCGGCCCTGCCAATTTCTGACCCCATTGTCTGCCGCGACTGTCAACATTGACCCTTGACTCATGACCAAACTCATTCCGAGCTTGGAAATTGGCTGGGCCAAATATGGCCCACGGTAAATTGGCCAACGAACGAGCGAACGATAGAATTTCGCATTAGAAGGTCCCCGTATGACAAGGCTGGATCGACTGCAAATTCTAACGGACGTTTTGACAGATAAAATTATTCATTGCCCGCCCGTTCAGATAGCATCGATCTTATTATAGCTTTCTTTTCCCCTCTAATGCTTTTCGCCCTCCCCTCACGTCGCACGAAAACAAATTTTTCGGCCAATCGGAGGCTGCCTACGATTAATTTTTGCACGACCGATGCGGATTGTGGATCGCAAACTTACTTGGCTCTCTTAATGTTCTTACCGAACGTACGTCCGAAAGATTTCATACGATCTGTCGATAGATGCGATATCCGCCCTGTTGAAAGTCACGAGAATCACGATCGGTGTCAAAGGTCATGCAGACTCGAGAAAAAAAAATTGCGAATTTCGCCCAACGCTAATGCCAATCTGGATTGAATTTCGTAGTAAAGTCGTAACGACTACCTCAAAGCCAAAGTATAAAGCAGCAGCAGCTGCACTCGAATCAGACTCGAAATACTCTTTCCTTCCATTGTTCAAGACTTCGCTCGCGCGTTTCCGTATTCATGTCCGGCGACATTCTCAGCTGTGAATTCGCTATATTGTTAGACGCTTCGAGCGGTTACACGAGAGATATGCCTTCCAGTCGTAGAAACTTTCTAAACCATAATTCCTCTTAACGATGCTTTTTTACCCCCCCGGAGCACTGCACCGACCAGCCACGTTGTACCTTCCTCCTCGATATATTACAGAATTGAGATATACTGCCGCGAGGAGAACTTCGAGCTTCGAAGTTCAACAGCTGTCGCTTTCTTCGGCTGGAAATTTATAAAATAGCCACAATTGCTCGGAGGCCAGCCAGCATGGAAATATACGCTGTAGGGACGTCCTACACAGTAGCCTCAGTCGTTTTCACGCAGCGTTATGGCGCTTTTCGTACGGTGGGACGATGTCTAAAATAAACCGTTCATTCTGTCGGGTTCGAGTTTATCCAAGGACTACTTAGTGGTGACCAGAAGCACGTTTCTCAAGACAAACAAGCAGCAAAGCTCGTGCGAACTCTGGGGTTTTGATGCAGCACCGTGGGGCCGGTTTATATTGTGATCTATTATAAGCTCTCGGAGCTTCCATAAATAAATTCACAAGCCTAGTACAACCGTACGTACAGATATGCTTACATCGCAAATACTAAGATCTCCACGAGGTTTCGTTATCAGGATCTTATCATTGTCCCGTTCGTCAAACAAATTTGGAAAGTGTGAAGAATTTCAAAAAAAAATATTTTTCCGTAAATATCCTCTGACTTTTTTTTATTGCTGCGTAGATAACACCATCCCCCCCTCCCCAACAATAATATTCAATGCCATAAATATTTAACAAATAAAGTAAACGACAAGGTTCTTCGTGCGAACGTGCCTATGGGACTATGAAAGTTGACAGATTTGACTTAAAAAAATGCATGATCGATCTGAAAAGTCATACGTATAATCTGGCGATGAAGTTGCTAGGTATCTGACATATTACGGGCCTATTTAATTCTGTAAATCTCGAGACACGTACGGCGCCAGTCTCTCGGAATGTAAAACATAAACTATAAAACACCCTATATATATGTATGGAGTCCAGCCATACGTGTTTTCCTATACGCTTGACTATGCTAGATGCGATGTGTTTACAATCGTCGTTCCTAAACGTATTTCCATAACACGCACATAATCGTTAACGTATTTCACGCGGGCAAAGCGAGCGACGGTGTGGTCGAAGGTGACGTTGCTGATGTTGCTAATGGGAATGGGTAGCGAGAGTCTTGGTCCCAGTCTTACTGGTCCAGACGCTCCCGGAGTACGTAGCGATGGTACTGGCAATGCTGATGCTACTCCATGAAGTACTTGATAACATAATAGTAATGGAAAGCGGCAACGTCGTGAAAATTGAACAAAAGTTCGAGGATACGTAATTTCCTTTAAGGACCAAAAAACTGCTGAGTGCTCGCTACTCTGTTTTATCCGTGTAAATCGAAAATTCAGAATCGCAGTTCAAAATTCACGAACGACGGGTTCATTTTTTTTAGCAAATTTAATTATTTCACGTAAAAAGCCAATCCCCCCCGTCGTTCTGCTAATTCTTACTGTACGAGCGCACGGAGCACCGTCGGAACAAATTTTTCAGATTTAAAAAAAAAGAGTTAAACAAACGGCGAATTTTGCGGCAGACGATATTCGCCGTTATGGCGAATATAAATTTTGCGATTGGCAATGACGTCACGGTATTAATCCTTTTATCTTGAAAATGAAAGAGAGGCTCCCACGATCCCAGCGTGAAATTCGTAAAATCGAAAAGATAAACCCTTCAGCCTAGGAAAGGTTGAAATCCTCTGGGAATTCCGCAGCTAATTGGAGGACGAGACTCGGGCAAGTTTATCGTCCGTCGTAATAAAAGGGGACGACGAGAACCGCTGCCGAAAATCTCGAGGATATTTTAAGGATTCTAACGACAACGCGAATGAGTGCTGCGGGATGCGAAACAACCGAGAGAATTTCAGTTGATGGTTTCGGTCTCGAGTTAGAGGGGGGAGAAGGGGGAGGGGGAGGATGAAAAGAAGAAAAGAAGATTGAAAGTTGCAGGACGAGATCGTAAAGGACATTTCTTTACGATTCCACGTGACCGATTCTTTATTTTCATCTTTTTTGAATTTTTTTTCTTCTTTTTCTTACTCTCCTCGATAGCTCGCCATGGGTGCAACGACTTTTGCTTTTACGACTGATTGACCCGGCCGACATGCGCGCCACTCAATAAGTGCAATGTCAAGTGGTTTAAGGAACGTACGAGAAAGCCTGGGATTCTCCGTTGGCGCGCGAGCATTCTGTTTACGACTCTCGTATTTCAGATGCGTGGATCGTGTGTGACGTTTGGTGCGGCCATCGATTGTTATTCGAGAAGAATCGATGTCGCATAGCACAGTCCAGCTGAGACGTGTATACATATATACATCGATAGATGCAGAGGTAACAGGGAGAGACGAAACGATATGGTCGGAACAAGAGGGAAGAAAGATGCTGGATGTAAAAAAAATTTGCTCCCGTGGTAAAACAGAAATATGACAAGGTTTAAGCAACAGGTGAAATCTCAGGGTGTAAGGACGTCGTTTTATTAAAGGGAGTATAGGCTTGGAAATTCTTAAGATTTTCATGAAAGCCCAAAGGATTAATGCGAGTTCGCGTGTTTACTTGGGTAGAGGATAAAAAAGTAAAATTCGATAGTTTCCAATTAAGCTATTTAAAAGAGCTAGGATCTCTCTCGATCTGCCTCGTACTCGACACCAGTCACGACAATGTTATTCAACCGGGGAATATTGTCAAGGAATAATTAAACTGGACACGTTGTGCAAGAGCTAAAAGAGATCCAAATTAAACGAGCGTTTGTTCCTGTCAGCAATATTGACCTAGATCCTCGTTTAAATGCTGGGTGACTTAATGAATTCGGTGTCCTTCGATCGTTTAGGAAATAAAAATGAAAAAAAAGGAAATCGCAAAAATTCATATATCCGTCAGACGTCGATGTTTCTTGTAAAATTTACAACTGATTGTAATAACAAAAAAATTGGAATTCATTTTTATTAAATTATAACGCTATAGTCGGGACCAAGGATTTTTCAGAAATACGTGTTCATCGACCGAATCATCATTTGCAAGTTTTGCCTCGATCACCACATTGGATTCTGAGCGCCCAGTGACGTGACAAATGCTTACGGACTGATTTAAAGGGAGCATATTTCACGAGATATTGTATCAATAAATGACGTGCATATAAGCGCAGGAAGTAGACGGAGTCAAGGACTTCGAATACGATGTGTAGCTGCTATTAAATGGGGGAATCGTATCTCTACCTGCTCTCCGGTCCCCTCGATCCAGCATCCGAGTACCTTCGATATATCGAGCCTGACTGATATCGCATCTCAATACTTGGAATCTTATTCAAATTTTTTTTTCAATTTTCCAACATTTCTTCAGATAAGACTACATGGATACGAAGGGGAAAAAAGCGAGTTAAAAATATGTAAATTTTGTATAAAATTGAAAAGAATAATATTGGAATTCTAATGTAAAAAAATACTGGAACAACGAAGACGAAAAACAGTTCGAACCGGAAGTGGGCCACCGTGATGCGTAATCCGTATCTAGTCAGTATATTAGAATTAGGCACTGAATGAGAAAAGAAGTCGCGTGCACGATATGTCGATAATGGAGGAATGTTAGCAGGCTAAGGGAATCAGTGGTCGGATTCGTAATCTGTCAAGGGTTATGCTTGCTGTACTTTGGGACTTGTTAGGATGAGGATTTGAAGGTCTGGATGACTCAGAGTTAGTCGAGGGATGTGAATTTTCCATTAGCCTGGGTATAGGTCGCGGTTGCCAAATGCTTGCTGTTGGTTTGGGGAAGCGTGTTTCACAATGCTACGTGTGAGTTATAATATAAGAAAATTGCTAATATTTATATAAGGAGGTTAATCTAAAATACACAGTCGGTCCGATGCGAGTGTTTCTCATGAATAACGTGTTATGCCATTTAAAGTCTCGTTTCCAAGTAAGATCAATATTATAAGGATAGGATAGGATAGGATAGGATCACGTGCCGATGGGAGTAGGTAGGCGGTAGTAGGCAGCGTACTGTGCTCGCGTGTCAGTATAATTGTCAGAATGATTTTAACCCTCGTTTAGCACGATATTCAGTATGTAGGAAATCGACTAGGTGCGGATCCAGGTACAAACTAATCGGTGATTAGTGACAAAAATAGGAAATACGTTCGAAGAATGTTTTTTTCTCAGATAAGTATGAGAATCCAAATTTTCGAAGGTTTACAATTCAAAATTCATAGTAAAAACACGGTAGCCTTCGCGTTTCGTATATTTCCGTCGTTTCCGTCGGACACATTCGGGTTTCGTATACTTGAAAATCAAGGGCTATGAAACACTATGAAAAATGAAAGAAACAAGCGTGAGATTGAAATGGAAAATTTTCACCATGACTATCCGAAACGAGCAAGCCTGATTTCTCGTTTCATTAAATATCTCACCTCGACCTTCTTGCCAGACGTTGGTTTTGCGGTCTAGCGAGTCCGTTGAGAAACATAAAAATCAATTCGCCGTTTCACGTCGAGCGCGACCATTCACTGTTATTTTTACGAAGTCTCTCGACCGAGCACGTAGCTGATTGGATCGCAGTGAACTTTAAGGCAATATCAGGAATTATGAGAAAAACGTTGATCAGGGGGGCGAATGAGCTACGCGCGTGGGAATCATCCATGACGCATAAGACAATTGAATAAAAAAGATTTAACTGGAACGTTCCGTTTGTATTGTCAATGCAAATGGACATGCCAATGAAAATTGAAGTAAAACGTTAAAGGGCGAATAAATGCGTGCGAGTATAGAAAAACTTTGATTAGGGGGCGAATGAGCCACGCGCGTGGGCATCGTCCATGACGCATAAGACAATTGAATAAAAAAGATTCAACTGGAACGTTCCGTCTGTCGTTGTCAGTGCAACTGGACATGCCAATGAAAATGAACGTAAGACGTTAAAGGGTGAATAAATGCGTGCGAGTACTGTTTGTCGATACCTGCGATTTTTCTTTCGCGCATCCGTCGCCAAAGTGCCTCGGCTTTCCGCATTGGCCAATTCTCAACTTTGGCACTGAAGCTCCGAAAGAACTTGTACTCCTTGAAGTGCGACATTCTCCTGGCACCTTGGTTTCCGGTCTCCTCGACATTTCCAGATGTCGCGTTCGACCCGCTCGTTTGACCCTCCTCGCTCGCCATTTTTCTTCAGGCAATTTTTTTCCTTTCTTTTTTGGCACTTTTTTCAGGAAAAAAACACTTTCAGTCAGCACTACGTAGGCATCGGAGATTCAGCACTTTGACGATTTCAGTTTCTGTACACCGAACACTCGTTCCTGGTTGACACGTAATTTACGTCCAGAGAGACTCTGCGATGCGCAAGGCGTTTCATCGTCCGTCGATTTTACGGGGATTCGGCTACCGCGTGTCGGAGACAAAATTTACAACTTTATTCGGCCTTGCGAATTACGGATGGACACGAGTTACGGATAATTGATTGCTTCGATATATCCGATCTCCGTAGTGTAAAAAAAGTGAAAAGTGCGATACGAGGGAAATAAAGAAAAGTTTGATACGAACAGTGATAAAGGACAAGAGAGAGGTAAAATCGTAAAGCGAGAGGCCTTAGAATCGTTTAACGCGGTTAAAGCAATACCGTGTATTAATATCCGTGAACCGAATGCCAAAACGTGGGGTTTTCTCTTAAATTTACGAGTAAGAAATCGAAGCCGGAATTAAAATGCCGAGAGAATATTTATTTCTGTCTCGTGTCTCCACTTGATTTTACCTCGTTCCGATAAAAGTGCTTTGTGGGCCGAATGCTTTGTCAGGTATGGAAGCTGGAGTTCGCCGTCCGTGGGATTCGCCGGAAGGAGATCTCTAAAGAATATAAACGTTTACAGGTCCAGTAATAAAAACATTACGGCTGCGTAACTGCGGTTTATCGTAACGAAATCGCTCGCGGCTTCGAAATTCCATTAGACGACCAGACTTCTCGGATTTTACGCCTCGACGAAACGAGATTGCTTTATACTTGCTGGCGGAAAATTTATTAGGAATTGAATGTTTCGATATCCTTAACGAGGAAAAAAAAAGTGGAGCAAATTCACTGAGAGAATCGACCGTAAAAGACTGCCTGCAGAGTCACTCGAATATTTTTTTGTCCAGAAAACAAGTTCAAGTTTCATTGGTGAACATGAAAAGCCCATTTGAGGCCTAACAGTTTTCCTGCATAAAAATCCAACTGACTGTCTCCCTGGTAATTTTCCAGTTGTTAGTTGGCCCGGATAAAAATGCTTTCACGACAAGTCCTGCTACAGCTAACGAGCTTCGAAACAATTAGAGTGGGCGGATGCGAGCGTCGAACAGTGACGCGAAACGTACAAGAAAAATTTAAGGGAGGACAAAGAGGCGATCCTGATCGTGCAACAGTTTTTGCAGCGTCGATGCTAATTAACGATATGACGTCAGAACGTAATTATTTTCAAATGAAATTCCTGAGCTTACTGTACCCGGGCAAACGACTTCATAATATCTTTGAGAGGTTTCTTTTGGTACGAATACTAATTCCCACGTGATGGATGTGGTCCATCCCACCTGACCCCTGACCCAGTTCCTACTAGCTTCGGGCTGGTCGCTTAGTCTGAGTTCCTATAAGATTCTAACACGGTGCAGATCTAACCACGTGTGCATCTGTTCGCATTTGCCTATGGCGATAAAAAAGAAACATAAACGGGAGATGAACGAAACGACTGGGAAATCCAAAAGCATGGCAACAGGTAAACAAGTCGTTTCTCCCAATCGATTACCAGGAAGTCGCTTCAGCGCCAAACAGTCTCACCGACAATTTACTTATTTATGCGTTTGCAAAAATTTCGCGAATCGACAGCTCGTGCAAGGAAATACGAAATTTTAGTTAATTTGCAGTTCTTGGATTAGCAGGAAAGCGACGATGATTTATTTAAATATTTCTGACAGCTTCAAGGATACGAGTGGAAATCCTACATCTACATCACGTATGTTATCTGATTAAGATCAAGACCAAGAGAATCCTTTAACGAGGTCAGGAAACAGCAGCCAGTAGTGCACGCAGCGATCGAACACTTTCGTTATTCATTTCCGGTTTCACGTCCAATTCAATTCCATCTTGCGACAATTTCTTGCGACGATTCCTCGCGCTTCCGGAAACGCCGGACTCGATTGAATTTCCGGTGAAACGTATCTGCGCCTCGGAATGGCCCAATTGCATTTCGATGACTTCGCCATATGATAGGAGCACTTTAAGTTTCCGGAAGTTCCTGCCGATTTTAGTAACAACGCCCAGGTACACGGAAGGAAGATTTCGTCCCGTGGTAACAGCATTTGCTGCTACTCGTCGTCATTCATGTACAACAGGATCATCGCAGAATCCATACCGCAGGGATTCGTTGGATCGGTTTGCACGAAGAAGAATGAAAAATTGTCCAATGGCAAAAACAAGAAGAACGCAAGCGTAACAGCCAGTTGGTATGATGCACGCTCGTTAAACGTGGCAAGATCACGCAAAGGAATTAAAAGGAGCATTTCTTTATGCAAATCGCTGGACTTTCTCGGGGTGTCGGCGGCAATCGCGGAGCTCACATTGTTACGGAGAGATCAGGCTAACAACCTAACGAGCCAACTAATGGGAACGAGTCGAGTCTATCGGAAGTCAGTTTCTGGTGTTTACTTGTTCTTACGATCAACAGTCCTACCAACAGCAGATTATCTAATGGATACAAGTAACCATTACGAAATTACAGATACGGATCTGTAAGTTTTGTAAAATATTCTTTGTACACTACTAATTGTACAATGCACGATTGCACTCCGTAAGAGGTATCCTTATTTTCTTGGCGAAGAGTGAAATTCGTACTGGGAAAATTGCCTTTCTCGTTGCGGATTGTGACTTTAAAGGAGCCGAATGAAATTCCTATCGATTGGCTTTACAGATACCTCAAAGTTATATTTTATTCATATCTCTTGCGACGAGAGCAAATCGATTCGTACAGCCTCGAGAATGGCTGCCACTGAGAGTCCGCGGCAAAGATGTGACTTTACATCTTGTCATCTCCGAGATACGATAAAAGAGCCATTAAAGATTCAGTTTATTAAAATCCGTGTCTTTCTGGGACAATTGAAAATCTTTATGAAGTATCAATTAGAGGAGATTAATATTTTTATTCCGAAATATTCCAATAACGAGGATAGGGTTACGGGTCCAGATTGAATTTTGATACGGCAGGCACGAACTATAATTTCGCTGGACGAATGGACCGAAATTTTATTTAATTTTTTATAAGCGTAACGAGGGATCGAAATTTTGTAAATACGAAAAGTTGGTTTTTAAATTCAAGGAAAAATCCTCTGCGTCCTATTTATTCGGGCGTTATTCGCAAATAGCTCTGACTACGAGGAAAAGATCGAGAACTTTCAAGGAGGCTTATTTTTATTGAATTAAGCGAAACGAAGCGGCGTTAAAGAAGATTAAAACAAAGATTAAAAAGATTTGCAAAGTTTTCACGTGATCGTATGAAGCTTTGCCAGAATTCTCATCGCGTTTCCTCGAAATAATGCGCGTTGACGAGGGTAAAATCTTGTACGAATGTCTTATTAACTTTTACAAAACTGTTGGATCCGATGGAGTTTCGACTCGATTGATTTGAGAATTTTGAAAATCGGTAAATTTCACTGTCGCAAAGTACGGAACCAAGTAATTCTCATAAACGAGTCCGACTGTATTCTGGTTACGTGACGAGCGGAAAAAAGCATTAATCATCCAACAACACTTTTTTAAATATAACTGAGAGGCGCGCAGGAAGCAAATAGGACAAATAAACGAATTTGCTTGCCGCTCCGGAAGGTCGTGGGGAGAAACGAAAGTAACACTTTCTGTACGACGAAGGAGAAAAATTGCCAATAGGAGTTTAAGCTGTAAGTAAGACAGCTGTTGTGCAATATTTTAAACACGCGTTGCCGAGCCAAAAGTGAGTCAAGATTTCTTACACGTTTCGGTTTGCTTGTACAAGAAGGCGATTCGGTGAAACTTTCAATTAAGAATTAATCAACGCTGACCTTCATATACGCGCGTTTCTTGATAAGAATTATCAACGGTTTCCCTTTGACTCTCAGTCTTTCTCTGCAGTCCCAATGCATCGGGATATACACACGTTACATACGAAATTTTCAATCGACGGTATGCAAATGCTAAGCGCATCGCACTTGGACACCACAGGACGCTGATATATTAGATACCGAAAAGTGAATCACGATTTGAAATTGTATAGAAATCTGAAGCGATTCAGTCAAGACCGATTAAAATTGGTCTACACGACGAAGCGCGTAAAATAGAAGATAAGATGAAAGATAGGAAAGACTGAATAAATTCTTTTGGAAAATTGTTAATAAGGTAAGTAAGGACCAGATTGAATTTTAGAAATATTCAAATTTGTATAAAATTCGTTTAACAGCGCCGAGACGAGGGGAAGCGAAAAATAGGAAAAATTTTAAGGGTTGAAAAGGATGTCGAATAGCCGAGCGCGAGTAGCAATGATTCTGGTGGTCCTAATGAGTCAGTCTTGTGCAATATTGAATTTACATGCAAATCCCACGTGTACTTCAGGTCGCACGTTCATAAAACGATTTTGACTCGTCTCAGCATGGAATTCAAGTGAATTGATTATCATGCAAGCATTTTTCATCTGGAACGATATCACGGTACCCTGGAAAATTGCACAAGACCTTAAAGGTTAATCGTAAATTGGTTAAAATTTCGATCAAGAAAATTCAACTAACTTCGCCTTCATATTTTCCACATCGATCGCTTCCAGAGACTTTCCCGAGGTGTCGAAGCAATGATAAGCCGATAGTCAGACTCGATTCGATTTCATCGCCATATGATCAATTTAATTCTGCATGGGTCTATGTGCCAATCAGGGTAGCGAGAAGAAAGAAATTCTAAGAATCAAATAAAATGACGCATAAACGTCAAATTTGCGTGATTGGGGCCTTTTGTAGGCGAAACTTTCAAGCAACGACGTTATAAGAGGGTTGCTACGGTATTTGAATTCATAACGATAAATAAGGTACGGGGAACGGCACACGGTCAGATATAGACGATCGAGGACCGGGGAGACGGGTGAGAGGGGAGAAAGGAAAAAAAGCTATTCTGTAAAAAAAAGATTCCAGGCATGTAGGGACCCCGTGTACAAAGGGACAAACACGAAAAATTGCTTATTGTTTTATTTGGCCGTGTCAGAACCGACAGTCGGGAAATAATGCGCCGCGACAGCTTTCGCGCGTTATGAAAGAAAAAACAAGACGAGCACCTCCGCGTCTCTCGTTGCCACGCTTGTGCCACACTTTGCCACGCGCTTCCATTGTCCTTTGTAAAGTAGAGAGTCTGCCGAGTTTACGTAGAGCCAATGGAGGAAGCGCGTGGAAAGTTTATATTTGGAAAGCACTTTGAGTCAGTGGGTCGACGTGACGAAATTTTATTTATATTGCAAAAATTGGCGCTGGAAGGAATCTAAGAAAGCAGGGGAGGGGGGTGAAGTAACGGAGGAAGACAAGCAATTATTATTCAATCTGGAAGCCTCAATTTTCTTCAGCCTTACCCCTGCCAATAAATATTGAAAGCTCTCGTTACGCGACGTCTCTTATTTTTACACGTAAAACTGGACTCTCATGCTTTTACAGAGGATTTTTCAGGATCGACAAATGGCCATTGGGGAACGAAAACGCACGTGTGAACGATCGAAACTTTCGGAAGTTTCATGATAACCAGACGAATGAGAAGATAGTAAAATGCAAAGGGTTACGAGGGATCAACAATCACCTATAAAATTTCTCGCGTTAAATTTTTCAAGAAAATTTCAAACGTATATGAATTGTCGGCTCGCTTAACAGATGCGCTACTAATTAATCCGTAATTTTCTAATCGATCAAAACAGTCGGCAGATTTTATTCGTCAAATTTTTCAGTAGCCCTCTGAGAGGTGCCTGTCGTTAATAGCGTCACTCGTTTCTAGTGTAAAATTGTCTTGTCCCAATTTCACGCAGAAAAAGGCATTTGTGCGAAAAAAAAAGTAACAAAGAAAATCTCCACTGTTTTTCGCGTAATCGCTTCCTACCAGGAAAATGTCTTTATCTCGTATATATGCCTACCCGCGTAATCTTCCTGATTTTTTGTTAGCTATACAACGAGATAAATCTTTGAAGATTATTAGAAAGAAATAGCATTAGATTAAGAGGAAGAAGAAGGCGAGCTGTCAGCAGCTTCGATAAATGATCAGGAATGAAATTGTGCCAAGCGAACCGTCACCAGTGTCACGGTGCGCCAAGGCAATCTATAATCGACAAGAGGATCGACCATGAATATCTATTTCCCTCGATAACGAAGACCGTGCACCACATGTCATTGAGAGGCCCGCGCGATAAACAAACCTTGCCACCATAAACCGTAACGCGACGTAATCACTGCATGCGAGCTTGGATAAGAAACCTTGACGATTCTCCAATAGGCGATCCATTGGAATTTCAATAATCGGAAGAAAAAAAAAATTTATTAATCGCACTATATCTTTGCCCAAGACCCGTCAACTTTATACCGCGTTTGTGTACTGTCAGTTGGTCCTATGAAGATCAGCCTTAAGTTCACGTTTTCAACGTACCCTCCGATTCAACACTTTCCCCCTCCACGTGCGAATCTTTGAAAATCCACATTCACGATATCAGCGATTACATCTCAAACGCACTTCGGGTTTAGGATCGGCAAGGGGAGTCCACAATTGCGAGACTCGAGTCGCGTGGATGCTGACTCTATACTGCGCGAGTTGCTGCCTCGAGCTCGTGATAGCGACGACTGGCTTCTATGGATACAGAGCATGGCTCGTGCGAGGGAGCGCAAGCGTCCCGACGCTCTTTTTTTTTTACGTCTTCTTACCGCACAACCAACACCTGCTGTTATCAAGACCAACTGCTCAATTCCTTGCGAATTTACGAGGTGTGAAATTATTAAGGGGTACTGGTATCAGCGGTTTAATAAATTCGCAAAATTTGTCATTGAAATTTGAAAATTTCAAAGTTTCTCATGAAAACGAAAATTTTTGAAATTTTTACGTTTTTCGATTTAGATACCCGGTAAGTCAGGTTCTCTCGAGCGGCTACTGGTGCCGGCAAAGTGCAGGGGCACCGGAATAGAAAATGCTCCGTTACGACTGGAGCCGCACTTTCTCAGCTGTAGAACCGGAAGGTAGCAGAGAGAACAAAGACTTTCCCACTGGGACGCATCAAAGTTTCGAGCGAAGTGAAATTCGACTGGATAAAAATCAATCTCGGTGCAACAAGTCAAATCGATGTCTGTTACCCGCGAAGAAATGTAAGAAATCTTTCCTAGTTCCTACACAGAATCTCACGTCGTTATTCCCATGATCCGTGGGACGTTTTAATGCTGTGTCGTAAAGAATAATTAAATCCCGCAATCTTCCATCGGCTTAGCACGAGGACTCGGTATCCATCACGAAGGAATAATTTTATGCTTCGATCATCAGCGTAAAATTATCGTTGTTTCAGGATAGCCATTGCTTCGTACCACTGGGCTCTAGGAGAACCTTCTACGAGGAGATGACTATAAAAACGGTTCATCGACACGAAACGATCGTTAGGTATGTTTTCGATATTTTATATCGATTAATTTTTAATAACCTAATAAGCAATAACATTACGGGTGACAATATTTTTTTTTCACGTTATTATTTTTATACGCAACAGCTTGCAAGCTCGGTTCGATATTTTTCATTTTTATAATTAAATTTCTTGAACGATGAATCGAGATTTTTTATTTGAAATTGCACTATAATATTCCATAGAGGTAATTTCGAAAAATCTCGTGATCGAACAACAAAAATTTCATGCTTGGCGTTCCAGCAATCTGAGGTCCAGGATTTTAAGAAGAAGAGGGGACGGGGGAGGCTGCGTGAAATCTGCGTTCTACCAAACGATCCCAATATACGTTCTCTATTTATAATTCGAATAAGTACGTGTAAAAAAAGAGTCGTGGATGTCACGCAAGTTTCTTCTGTAAATTTGGGGTGAGACGGAAGGAGGGGAGGGGGCGTTAGTTGAAATTCAATGTTAAGAAAAGTTAACGAGCCGCGAAGAAATAAAAACTTTCCTCGTGTAATTTTTAAATAGTTATCGAAAACAGATGTGCCATCTTTCGCGAGACGAATATGCGAATTTTCGCCACGTACAATTTCGCGAATTTGTCAAGTTTTAAGTAAGACTGGAAATAGTCGCTTCATTTACAGGACAGAAGTGTCGCATAATATGTGTGAAACAAATCGTTTCTGCTAATATATATATTATATGTGTATATATATTTCCTCACGAATTTTATAGGGCAAAAATATTCACCCTGAGAATTTTAATTAACATCGCGTAATCGCGAACAAGACGCAATGCACATCCTGATCACCTTTAAGACATTGGCTTGCGGATGCTAAGGAAGTCGCCTTAATTAAGTTGTCAATTGAAAACCGGTCCCCCTTGAAATAAACGATTAAATTTTCATTTGAAATCATTTTGATTACACAACGAATGTACAGTCTATAGGAAATCCGACGATTAGTCATATTTGTAAGAAAAAGTAAAAAAGCCAAAATCAAATTGAAGTGCGTTTAAGGAAAATATTTTCGTTTCGTTCAGCCGTCATAAGGTGTAGCTAAATAAAGAAGTTACACTTTGATAAGGAACAGAAGGTCTTTAGCCGTGTCCCACTCCCTTTGCCTTTGATCAAGTCAATTCGATCACCTCGAACAGTATCCCAATTTCTTGGGGAAAAAATATATTTTTTTATCGCACCCTGGGGAACTTTAAAAAAAACAAGCACTTCGTCACTACATCCCAAAGCGGATATAAAGAACGATTAACTGTTATCTAACTGGAGATGAGAAATTTAAGTCGCCGTTAATTCTCTAAATGAAAACTTTTAATCAGACGTATTTTCTCGGTCCAGCTACAAGGAGCCCCGTTTGAGTCATAACTTTCTGCGACAGTTTTACTCTAATTAAGTTTCCAGTTGATTCCCCATCGAAGAGCGGACTGTATCCGTTAGCCGTAGACAACTTCAGTTCGGTCTTTCGAAATACACTGAAGTTGTTTCGTGCGGGAAATTACTGGGCAATGGGGAAGGGGATGGAGTTAATACCAGCCTTGTAAACAGTTCGAGTAGTGGCAGTGATTAGATGGATTAGAAGTAAGTGGCGATAGTTACTCTTCAGTCGTCACGCATTACGGAAGAAACTATCCGGAAGGCACGAAGTTGCTGTCACGCGTGCTGCTTGTCGAAGGATCGTAAAGCCTTGTCGACAAGTTTCGCCTACGCAACTACGACGCCGGAATACATTTCACCGTTAAACCCGCTGCCACTGCATTTCTTTTACTATTTATTCAATGCCTTGCTACATATAATAATAAATGAGCTACTTGTTCTCGCGAACTTACCTGATAGCTGTCGTTCCGATTGTGATCTCGGTTGATGAAGGATCTGGAAAAAAAAATTTGAAAAAATCTTTATACCAGAACTAAAAACATGGACTCTTGTGGATACAAAGGGAGCCTTGGAGAGATAGTATCTCATAGTCCATGTCACGTCAGGGATGTGAAATAAAATAGGAACGAAAGTCTGTGACTTCACGATATTCAAAAATTTTTTAAAGGAGTTCAAGTCTTCGGAATTTTTTCGAAAAAAAGTAAATGGAAGCACTTTTTCGTGAATTTGTAATTTTTTTTACTGCCACGTATATTTCGAAGGATGCCATCTTGAGGTATTCGAAACTTATAAAGAAATAAAAGATACAGTCAATGAAGCGCCACGACGTCCCGACGTCCCTCTTACTCTACACCTCGGCAATGGTCTGCATCTGCGCTCTTTAGAATTTCCAGAAAAAGTGAGCCCGACGCTCTTGAAATTGTGGAATTTATATCGTGGGAGAGGGAAGCGCTCTTTTAAAACTGCGTAAATTTTTCAAAATTTTTCTTAAAAAAAACACTAAAGCAATGGAGAATCTCAAGGAGACGTCAGGACGCGTAGATCCGGCGTGTAGATATTGCTGGAGTAGGAAAAAAGATATATGAGAGGGACAAAGGGAAAGAGCGAAGATTGCGAGGATCGCGAAAGGAGGAAACAGAGAGATAAATCAAATTTATATTATTAGAATTGCGGATGGGAATCAATTTCGGCAGTCTTAAAAAATGACACTACGAGAGGCCTGTAAACACGTGTCTCTACGTGGTGGCATTTGCTGGCGTCCATGAATTTGTACGTGTGTTGGGCTACGGAGCATCGCCAATGATTTCAGGCGTCGCGACGACGATACGTGAAGAGTCGGAATCCTATAGGAGGGAAGCGCTTGATAAATGACTCTGAAATTCTTTTAATGTTATTTTTAACGATTAGCTAAGTGCGGCTTCGAGATGACGGATTTATACGGATAGATCTGTACAAATATCGCGCGAACGACAAACACGAACTTGAGCCGAGATGCGATTCAGCCTGAGACTCATTTTTCAAGAAGATTCACATTTCCAAGTGAATGGGCGATAGCGCGGGATTCCGTGGGATTCTGTGAGATCCTGTGAGTGAGTCTCTCGAGATTTTCACTAGGCTGCACCAATATCATAATTCTGTTTGGAGGCTGTAATGTCTATAGTATATCGAGTGGGCAGACTTTGCCTTCCTGATCGGTTCGTTCGTTCGTTCGATACACCTAAGCTCGTCCTCTCTCACCTGAGCTTTAAATACAGGATGGTTATTCGAGGGTCGAAGGATTCCATCCGATTAATACGTAACACGGCTCACTGGTCCATTAGCTTTGATCATTCACGAACACGCGTGCAGCCAACGTGTTCGCGTGTGTACTCGGGGTCCCTTGGAAAGACTCGGTCGTGCATGCCAGAGCGGTTTAGCTTCTATACGGGTAGGCTATTTTACATTGAGGATTCTCGGTATCGGAAAGTTTGTAAAAAAAAACAGGGCTTTTTTTTTCTCGAGAAATCGTCAAAGTAGAAGAAAAAAAATATACTCGTATATCCTCTTCGTGAATTTTACGTTAATTTCCTGAAAGCCACGAAGACTTTACTGGATGAAAATGGAAATATCGTTTATCAGCTTCCATGGATTCCTGGTAACGGCATTGCTGATGTTATCGGGAGAATTCTTTGGATACCTCGCGAAAATTCAAAATATCACGTTAACGACGCACAGTTTAGCATTAGATAAAAGGCATCGACCATTTCGACTCTCGTAGCTCGTGGCTCTTTATAGCGAAAGAAAATATTTGAATGCCAGCCGTGCATTCGGACAGAGGGTGCTTTTAGCATCAAAGCGGTGCGGTCTAACCTTGAACATGTCTATGTATATCCAGTGAAAATTAACGCTAGCTATAATACCGGCTATCGTGAAATTATGTGGGCAGAAAAATAAGCGCAGACGAATTTCGAAACAACTGAAAAATCTATGATTTCGTGATATTTCGTAAAAGACTTTCGGACGGTTTAGTCGAGATTCGGAGTAACGGCAATAAACGAGGCGCCGGGAAACTCCATTTGGCAATCTTATTGGCAAACAAGAGTTTACGACGTGCCTGGGAATACAAGGAAATAATATTGTAGAAATATAGTTACGTCCTGATTAAGAAATTCCATCGATTCCCACGTTCATGGTTGGCATGAATCAAATATGTATATTCCGAAAATTCGCATAAACCTTTTTGCACTTTTTCATCCTCTCAACGGGATTTCCTGTTACCGAGCACCGAAGCGCGTGGTAATTTTCCTCAAAGCTAATCGGCGGAACGATATAAAAATAATAATTATAATCTACTCGAAGAAGTAGTCCTCGGTGAAAATACAAATACCTGCATTTGCAATGGTCAATGTCGTACACGATTCATGTGGGCAGTGACTAATGGGTCCCATAAGCACGGATCGTATGGATCAACGAAGGACGAATGAGCGTACTCGTGGTCGAAGGGTATCTACACGGGGTAATCTCGATGCCGAATGCCATACACGCTTTGCCTCCTCTATGATTAATGGGCATCGGGTGTCTAGAACTCAGCGATCAGGTTTAACTTGTGTTCTGGCGAATCGGCAACGTGAATAATTGCAGCCGTGGAACGAGAAAGACAGAAGCAGAGAGAGAGAGAGAGAGAGAAAAGAATTTCAGAAAAATTTAAATAACGCAGTCGACTCGTATCGACTCACCGTTGCACTTTCAAGCGCGATCCCCGCCTTGTTATTTTCTAAAAGCGGTGCGCTGCTACTCTTGCTGCTCAGTTCAACAGGTAGAGGCTCCGGCTTGAGCTGCAGACTCGCGGCAGACGGCGAGGATGGCGCCCGTGGTGGAGTTTGTAGCAATTCGCCGGAACTGAGAGAACTACTGGCAGTAGCCGAGAGGCCTGGAGGTGAAGAAGAAAATGATGTTTTTAGATGAAATAGATGATCCTACTTTTTTTCTTGATATTTTACCTAAAGGCAAGTTCGTCGGTCTGGATGGTTTGATCCTTGGCAAGGAATCATCGAGTCCACTGCTGCTGTCGACAGCATCCTGAGAGTAAAGGTCCTCGTTCTCTCGCGTTTGGGTGTGAACGCTCTCCCTCCGGATCCAGACATCCTGACAGGTTTTATCCGAGCGGGAATTCAATTTTGAGGGTCTGCGTCGAATCCTCTCCCACGTTTCCTGCCGATGACACTTGGCAGTGCCTGACGCTGCTTGTGGATCAATGACAAACCGAATGAGATGAGGTGATCAAGGGTCCATTCGGCATGGAAGAAACTGACTCACGTTTGGCTAATCTGCGATCAGTACTTCTTGGTGGACTGGCTGTACCAATTCCACTCTCCAGTGGAGACGCTCTGTCCGTTGTATCCGGTGACAGACTGCCCGACGAAATTTCGTCCATGCTCTGTAGAAGATCCTGCGACGAGGATGAGGATCTATTATCGTCGTCCACGGTGTCCTGTGGGGATGCTGGATCCAAAGTACTTTCATCTTGAAGGGATCGGGAATCCAGGTTCGATTCAGCTGCAAGAAATAAATGAGAATCGTTATAGGTAAAGTAACAAAAAATATAGGGTATAAGAAATTTACGAAGAAAATTAAAGGATTTCTTTACCTCTGGGAGAATCGCAATCGCTGACCCAAGTGAAACTGGAACTCCTCGAAATAGCCGGCGATGTCTGCGTTGCCATATCGGAACAGGCTAGGTTCTCTATCGGTGGACTATTGGGACAGCAGGATCCCGAACCGTTTCGAAGACGTGACAACAGTGACTGCAATGAAATTGGAAGCTGAAAGAGTAATTAATTAATCGAGGATCAATCACCTGTTAGAATTTTAATAAAAATTTAATTCTCGTAATCGTCACTTCAAGTGACTTAAATAATAACTCTAAACTCACCGAACCAGATCTCGCGTTGTGCTCCTCGATCCTCATGATCTCCTCAGTCCCCAGCATCTTCCCTGATTTCCCGCTTTCCACGCTCTCGACAGAGACGTTCCTCTCGGACTGAGGCAGATCGCAATTGACGCCGACGTCGTTACCCTTGCTCTTGGAGAGCAACGTGAATCTCTTGAGATTAACAGGACTTATCTCCCTCACGTCCTTATCAGATTCCGAGAGTCTCTTGGCGCTGACGTCAGAGCGCAGCGTCAACGGCGAAACGGCGCGTATCTTTTTCACAGCGTTCTTCGAGGTCGAATCGAGACTCTTTCGGCTGTCGAATCTTTCATTGGACAGATGCAATAGGTCCTGATCCGGAAGCGAGGACACTCTGACCAGCACAGCATCATCGGAGCTCTCGTGGAAGACCGGAGTGTGCCTCTTGCGTAGCAATTTCGAAAACGGCGGCTTCTTCTCCTCCGTAGGCGTCACTGGCGCCGATTTCGGCACGTTGTTCTCGAGCGACTTCGATCTGGTGATCGTCTCGTGGTCGTTGCTCGCGAAGACGTCGTCGTAGTCAGGCTCCATCGAATCATTCTCGGGCAGCTTAACCCTTTGAAGCTTCGCGTGGCCGGGCTTCCTGCGTTTTTGGCTCATTAAGTTAACCGGCAGGCTCGTCTTTCGCTGAGGGTCCAAATATCTCGGCGGCAGCTTCGACCTTGCCGAGGGCAGCCGAGATGCTTTATCACGATCCTCCGCTCCCTGGACCCCCCGGCGGTCGCTCTCATGTGATCGCGACTTTACCTCGCTAAATTCTAAAGTACTCTTTGGTTCCTGCTTGACAGCATAGTACTCGGAAGGATGCTGGGACACTCTTGGACCGCCAGATTCCAACGGAAGACTAGAACAATTTATCGTGGAATATTTGCTCGGGACGGTGACGCAACCACTTGGCTCGTCGTAATCCGAACTGCAAATCTCTTGGTGCCGATCGAACAACGCGGGACCGGTCAAATTTTTTGGCAAACTCACGCACTTCCTGTAAGCCGGCTCTTCCGTTATTCGGTCCCGCGGTTCGTCGTAATCCGAATTCAACATGCAGCTTGACCCTCCGTCGATTTCCCCGTTCCCGTTAATACTTTCGGACAGCTTGGACTTCTCTAGGACGTCCCCGTGAGGACGTCTGCCGGAAGCGAAAGAGGGATCGGTCGCGAGCACTTGCTCGTAGCAACTCTCGTCGGAACTCTCGCTATCGAAAATACCGAATTCGTTGAGCAGCTCCCTATACTCGATTTTACGCTGTTCCTTCGAGGAACCTCTTCTCGCGCAATCGACCTTCTCGTTACTCAAATCGTTTATTTCCTTAGCGATTATCGTGTTAAACTCGGCCAGGATGTTTTCGGACCAATCACCGTAATCGTCCCTGCCGATCGTGTTGTAAGCTCTGGCATTCTGTCTCTTGAGGATATTCGTTTTACTCGGCAGAGACTTCGTCCGATCGTCTATCGATTCTCCCAGTCTGTTTTTCGAGTTTTCAGGAAATCTCGGCTCCTCGACGATCTCAAGAGCAGCGGGTGGAACGGATTCGATGATCTCTCCGATCTCCTCCTGAACATTAAAAAAAATTCCGATTAGCTCAGCAGAATTGAAAAAAAATTAATATACCTACTAAAACCAATAGACTTTTGTCTAGTCGACCCAATAAACGCGAGATACCGTACAGCAAAGCGGTTAGTCGAGGGTCCTTGATACGCGAGATAAAATAAGAGGGAAATAAAAAAAATTAATAAAGAGTCCCGATTGCGAAATATGGAAGCGAGGAGCGCGAAGCGGCTCAAGGCTCCCGTACGTTCTCGGATGAACGTCAGTGGGGAGAGGAAGAGAGAAGAGAGAGAAAGAGACCACACGTTACACGCTACGTGTGTGTCCTCTCATCGGCGAAATTCAATTTCCATAAATCGAGCTTGCAAATCTCGATCGGCTGTATCGCGTGATTCGTGCTCGATAGGACGCCGCGACTATAACGACGCCGACGTCGCCCAGTTACCGGGCCGCGTCAGCTCGCGTCCATAGACGATGCCCGATCGGAGCAACGTCCAACGTGGACCACTCAGTTTCCGAGTACATAGATGCACCATGTATTATTGAGTTGAGACTTCGTGCACGTGTGCGACCAAGCATCGCCGTCGGCTACACGAGGACCCACTTTGACGAAAGTTAAAGCCTGCCGATAGACTTTCGACCCTTTTATTCGCTGCAGCTGAGCGCACTGATAATTCGCGATAATTCCCAACTGGACATGTTCTGGAAGGAGTGCAGTGGATAGGCACTTTGTTAATTGACAGGAAAAAAAAAATTTAAACCCTCTCCCCCCCGTACAGATAGATCGGCAAATTTCGGCCGATTCAGTCCCACCTTTTGGCACAAGATCCGCGCTGTCGCTCGCGCGTCGCGGTATAGAAAATATCTATAAAATCGGAGCCTGCTTTTCCGCGATGTCAAAGGGACGCGATGTAATTGATCTACCCTTAACAGGTCCCCGATTGAACGCAGGAAATGGGCGCCTTGTAATAGGACAATGATAAGGCAGACGACAGTGACGCTAGAACTGAGCCTAATGGTATGTTTCTATGTATAAGGTCGTGGCGACATTGCGTTCCATCATTTATACGGAGAGTGCGGGATGCTGGGTAGCAGGAGAGTAGAATATCCAGAGTATGCACGAGGATCTGGACCGTATCGATAAGCGTAAATATACGTAAACACGTATACGTACATAAACAAGCCAACGTTATCACTGGTTTTTGCATTAATTCACTCGTACGTGTGAAATCCCATTGAAGCGATTGGAGGATCGTAATAAGAGGGGAAAAGGTTAAACAAGGAACAGCAGGATGGTTCAGGATAGCAGAAGGAGGGTGACGTTGCCGCAAAATAAACGCACCCCTATTTATATAATGTCTACATGTATCATGCATAGAGAACGAGGGAACAGGAGAATAGG
The DNA here is from genome assembly GCA_036026315.1 of Trachelus stipa. Taxonomy (NCBI): domain Eukaryota; kingdom Metazoa; phylum Arthropoda; class Insecta; order Hymenoptera; family Cephidae; genus Trachelus; species Trachelus stipa. Next base: position 119,454 of record JAYRCB010000349.1, read on the forward strand.
ACAGACCAAGCGGGGCCCTCCTGTACATGTACAAGGAGACTTTGGGTTCAACATACGTGTAATTAGGTGTATTTGAAACTCAACTATAAAACGCGATACGAACCTTGGGGTTATCCCAATTAGGAATAACTTGCCTTTACATAGAGATACCGATAAGAAAATTTTAGAAGAAGAGATGAACCAGCCGAGCTTCAAAGCTTCATCGTCAAAGCTCATGCCGCCGGGATACGAGTGGACCCGCAACTGAGAGTCGCAGCCTCTGCCGGAGCGATTAGAACTAACTTCGCGGTTGACAGAAGTCGTGTCCGACTACTTAGCCAGAATGCGCGGCAGTGATCAATTATCATTTCACAAGCGACAGGAGGCTTTAACCACGCCTGCGATTTGATACGGTGTTACTTTCACACTGCTACCTAGACTCCTCGCGGAACGTAACTGCACGCTTGGCGTGGGCGTCCATTGGAGGAAGCTGGCAAACTGCAGGCCCGAGTGCCGAGCTTAGAACGCAATTGCGTGTTGACACGTGATCGCGTGACCGGAGGGGGAGACAAAAGTGCAAGAATAGAGATAAGAATTTTTGAAAAAAAAATAAAAATAAAGTAAAAGATACCTCATACAAGTAAAATCAAATTACATAGAAACTAGGACAGCGTTCGTACCGGGGACTTTGAGGCGTCATAGCAATATATACAGTTCGTTCTCGATATCGAAAAACTTGGAGATCTCAATGAAACTGCATCTATAAGTGCAACAGGATTACGCAAGCGATACGCCAGGCTCAACGAGCGATACACCGAGCGTATCGTAAGGTATTAATTAGAAATCGCCTTAATTAATTAGTCTGCTTGTACAGAGATCGTTGGGATTAAGAAGTGCATGAGAAAAAAAAACAGGCAGCGATCCTAATTGCACGGCGTTACGTTAGCCTGACGTTGCCTATGGTCGTTTTATGGAGAATCCCCTCCTCCAGCCCTCAACTAGACAATTAGACGTATTCCACTAATAGTCGGTAGATGCGGTGTGGAATTCCCAAGTAAGAATAATTCTTCCTACGAAGTAACGTTGCGCGAGGAAAGTGACTCGAGTCACTGGCGAGGAGTAAAAATCTTTGATAGTAAGAGAAGGGAAGATGGGAGTCTGGATGAAAAAAAAAATATGTATATACCGACACGGTATACCGGAGCTCCTTGGCTGCGCTACACGCAGACCGTATAAATCTCTGAATGGCACGTGATAACCTCGAACGAACCAGGACGTCGATGAACGTCCGGACGCGTATACGAATGCACTGAGGGATCGCGGTTTCCATTGGAAAAGGATTTTAAAAAAAAATATGATTTCGAAGGTGTCGGATGAACGGTGAACTGCGTCGTTGCCCCATGCGTCTCGGTTCACGTCGATCAATGAAATATATCGCGAACGTACGCGGAGTCGAGAAATCCGAAGCCAATGAATAATTCAAAGTGATCGGCCGATGACGATGGCGATGCCGGTGCTAACGTTTGTGGCTGCGCCGGGTGTATAGGCAGAACGGCGGTTTCTGGCAGCAGTCAAAGGATCGGCGGGAGCCCAGAAGCGAAAGGGGGAGAGGGTTGAAAATTCGAACGGGAAATTAGCTCGGTACGCGTACAGCTCGAGATGCTCGGCCTGGAGTAAATACGATTGTATTCGTATATCGTGACATAAGGTAAACCTGTAATTTTCTTGATCGTTGGTAGAAAGCCAAGGGGCCCATCAGCACTTCGAACGTAATGAGCAGCCCGACGGGCTCTTCTGACTTAACGATTATTACTCTTGATTCTGACTTGCGAGAAAGTGTTTCGTCTCTCTCTCTCTCTCTCTCTTTCTGTACTGTAACTCTTGCTCGGGTCTTTCTGTCGGTTTGATCTTCCTTTCCGTGTCTACATCTCGCGTCTACGTCATGCATGTTCTACACCTGTATCAAAGGGAACGGGACCGCCTCCTTATGTACGTGTAGTTTCTTCGGCATTAATAGGTCAGATATGTTGAGGCTATAAGAAACGGTATCTTCGCCTTGGAGTAGCTTGAGGCTACGGTGGGCTCAGACAGTGTCGAACTTGTCGGCGTATTGAGTATGAACAATGTATCGTTAAGGTTACCTCACACCTGCGTACGTGTAACACCGTGCAGGTATAGTCGACGAAATTGAAAAAAAAAATAGACTATCGGGTGTCCTTTGAAGGAAAGTGCTTACGACGGATGCATTTGACGCGCGACGGGTGTTGAGATTTACGGGACACGTGCGTCGCTTCGAAATTTTATAAAGAAACGAAGGCTCGTCGATCATCGGCAAACCGTGAAATTGTAATGCAGACTGCGATCGAGATATACGAAATCAAGGACGCCATCCTTCGCCGCCTTCGCGCGACGAAGGAACCTCAAGGATCGATTGTAATTGCGAAATGCGTCGTCGATCGGTAGGAAATCGGCGTAAATTAAATGGAATCGGGTCCATTGACGATCGAAAGGATTCGCGAGGTATTATTAGGCCAAACAAAAAATTTGTACAAAAACAGAAATCCGAATGGATTAATTGTACAGCACCGAAATTTCTCTTGAATTATTGGAATATAGTTAAGGCCGATTGTCAATGTCTACGCGTATCTTTTTCCTTTCACCGATTAAGACGAATCGACGTAGAATTAGTTTGCGCCCTCGGCAGCCAAAAATGGAATTTCCGAAAATCGATAATTTCCGAGAATCCAAGAAAAACAATTCGAAAAAATGCCGGGAGACCAGCCCGAGGTGATCTATAAAATTTCTAACTCTGTTCCGGGTCTGAGGTGTATCGTGACTGGATCGTCTGACTGTCCACTGAAAGATGCACGGACGTGGCAGCAGCCTGTGAATTCTCATCACGGTGACGTCAGCAGCCAAGAACTTGGATAGCCGCCTTTAATAGGCTTAATGTCGCGGAGCCGTGACCCTCGTACTTTAATAAATAATTGTAAAAAAAAAAGTACAAAAGTAGAAGAGTACGCAAAGACAGTGGCAGCACGAGCAACGCTTTTGGCTTTGAAACCTCGAAGCCTTGAGGAGACCTTAAAACCAGGTACAGACTTCAGGGAGCCTCGAACTACAGAAGCACGTGCTGTATCTAGGCCACTCCTGTTGTGTCCGAATTGCGTGTCCGCCCTGAAACGATCGTTTCCGGCGTCGAGTATCGGCCGAAAATCGTCCTGCGTCGTCGTCGCGTTGGCTCAAAAATAATATCCTAAATTTATCAGTGATAAACGAAACGACATAGTGCGTGCATTCGAAGTGCCAAGGAAATCGATTAATTTTCGTGTCGCAGACAGAATGCTCGCCTAATAATTAAATTCACAACGGCTTATCCATTAATCTACGCGACACCTGGCAACGTTCGAGTCACGCGCCCGACACGATTAAGGAGTCGTCACACCGACGCAGAAGGCATAGGTGCTCGCAAGATCGTACAATACAGTAAACGCAGCCTCGATAAATCCCAGATCACAGTGAATCACCGTTCACGCATCTCAGCCGGCTTTGAGATTTGCTGGCTCGCTCGAGTCTTGCTGTTTCTCGTTGCTGCCAGAGCAAGTAGAATCGTTGGGCTACGAGACTGGAAGCCAAAAGATTTATGCTGTTCCTTGTCAAGTCCGCAACGAAGTCACGACTGAGACGCAATAAACGATCGTCACTTTTAATTGGTCCAGAGACACACGCACTCGTCACGGCAATAAAGAATCAGCAGTACCTACCGGAGGAGCGAAGCTACGGAATTGACTATACGGTAGATGAAATTTATGAAAAATGATGAGCACACCCAAGTCAATCGGCTTGACTGAGACTGACGAACGATCTGGACTTGCGTACCAGTTGGCCTATGAAATATTAAAGTTACTCTGAGGACGCACGGCACTTGTGACGTTGCTGGAGAAGCAGCAACCAGACAGTAGAGTTCTCATAAAGTGTCCCAGGTCGCACGCAGGCATTCGAGTGCCGAAAAAAGGATAAAAAGGACAGAGATAAGAAGAGGAGGGTAACCGATGCAGTGGTAGAGCACCGGGCACAAAGTACACTCCACGCAGGCACGCACAGTGGGTCACAGTGGATCTTCCGTTAAGGGTCTGCGAAATCGAATGCACGTGGCGTCCCCCTTCGAGGGCTGCGGCTGCGTTTAGCACAGAATACGCGAACTTGCGCCGAGATCACTGAGAGATTCTACGCGGCGAGTAACTGAGCGAGCGTCTTGTTATTGAGTGACTGACAGACTGTGGTATCGTTATACGTTGCTGCCGGAGAGAGGAAATGCTCGAGGCATGGCATTGAGAGACACACACGCCTTCTTCTCTTAATTTCTTATTGCGCTAAGACCCACGGCTGTTACCCATTTGGTGTACCTCGTGTAGCACGGTACTGGGAATTGCTACTTTTTTTCATGAAAAAGGGATTTACCGAATTTTGCGAATGGGGAGGAAAAAATTATTTGAAAATTGGGGGATATCGATTTTAGATAAGCTGGATACGTTTCGTGCATAATTTTATTTACATTGTAATCTGATATTCATTCTGGAGCACGGATGATAAAAATCTTGTTGTTTGCCACCTAGCGAGCTCTTTTGTCGTAGTCGTATGTTACGTTATAATTTAATTCACGTGCTAACGCCGATCTGAGTCTAGGATCTACTTTGGCTTGGATCACGAGCAGCGACGTCATCTTTTGTTTTAGGGAAGCAAAGCGTTTGGGCGCAGTCGTAGTTGTGAAAGACGAAATAGGGTTATTGGAAGCAGTCGGGAGGATTGTCGATCGCACTGATTGTTTAATAGTAATTATAGCAACTTGCTCTCGGGAGCTACTTGAATACTGAACTGAAAAATTTAACGTATGGTGGATTCTCATAACGTTCGGGTGATGCTGGAACGCGAGAGCGTAAGATGTGCTAGGCGTACGGAGGTACGTCGAGAAAAGCATCGAACCAGCAGGAAGGAGAGTCTGACCAAATGAGGAGGCAATTGGGCGTGAAACGATCAAATTGACGGGGGAGACCTCGGCAGCCTCACGATTCAGGTCTTTCGGCCATGTTATTCTTTATTTCTGTTTACGTCTGAATGGCATTGATTGGACCGTTTAGTATACGGCAATGTACGCTTTAAGTTTCTTACACGATGAAACTGACAAAATATGATGTTTCGATAAATTATCGTTTATCAATGATTTTTTTCCAATTTTCATTTTTACTCCTCGCAAGAAAAAATTTGTATTCAGAAACAGTTCGAGTGAGGTCGAAAGCTGAGGCAGAACTGAATTTCGAATATTCTACATTTACCAAATAAGCGACAAGATCGACTTGTACCGCTTTTTTGTATAACGGAACGTGACCTAATTCTACATGCAATTTACAGCGATTCCCGTGAATTCAGAGAAGCGATTGAATGACGAAAAATGCAAGTAGGATCGATTACGAGAAAATTAAGGGAATGCAGGAAAACAGAATTAAAAAAAAGGAGAAATAGAAAAAAGCCATTTTGGACTTTCGATAGAATAATTAATTAAAAATCATTGAAATATAGACTAAAAGGTACTATCGTTGGGCCAAGTCCTTTGTTACTCGAATCGAGTAACCCTCACCCACTTCCACAGCGTGACCTTACGTAATTAAACTCCTCGGGCCGTGCATGTGCATCAGAGCGCATTCCCGGTTGCATCAAGGTGCATAGGTGATGTATTTATCGTCGGGGCCGGCACAATCGAACGTTTGGCTATGGGATTGGCCGATTAGAGCGGATCCCACCGAAGTAACGATCGATCATAATAATTCGATTTCACAATGAGGGACGCGTGGGTGCTGCAGCCACGTACGGGTTCGCCCACGTGAATTAAAGATTTAAAATTATCGGTGCTCGATATCAAGACTAAGAGAGGGACAAGAGGAACGCGACAGGTTTCATGGAGATCGCTAATTCCTTACGGGCTCTAACAATAATAAAATAATAAACCCTTCCACAGATAAATAGAATCTTAAGAATAACGAATAATAAAATCGATTCAGCTGCCGCGCGTTATAAACTTTGTATTTGCCGTACGAGAGTGTAAATAAGGAGTCGCGGCAGGCGACGTGAAATATAATGTCAAGCGCTGCAGGCCGGAAGGTAGCGGAGAGTCGATTGCGAGTGAAAGTGTCGTTCGTACGAATTAATTGAAAGGGCCGTTGAGAAGAAGTTAATGACTTCGAAAGATGAAAAAGATGGTATATGATAAAAAGGCCGAAAGGTTAGAAAAGTATCGGAGTCCGTTGAAAGATAAATTCGATCGATTGGATCTCCGACCGCGTGGCGCAGCCAGAGATACCAGAGATCGGAGAGAAGGTATCGCGAGGAGTTATTAGGACTGCTTGGGCAACGAGTGGAAAGGAGTAAGAAGGTATAGCGAATGTAACGTGAGAGAGAGAGAGACAACGTAGGAGGGATATAGGAACTAGAATCAAGAAGGATTTACATGAGAGCGAATGGATAAGTGTTACCATTAGAAGGACTATTCGAAAGATTTCTACATTAATTATCTGTAAATTGGTATTAAATTACATGGATTACGGTAAAAGCTGTAAAATAAACAACATTCATTACTTGACTAATCGTCGAGCACTTGAGTCTGTACCCCTTAATCGAAAGTGCTTAAGCGTCGAGCGTTCAGAGAATGTGTTTATTCCGAAAGTGATCAACTTTCTGTCACTTACGGGTCGGTAAGTGGCAACGCTGCCAGAGCCCGCGTAGTCAATGAAATTCAATGAAATTATTAAATAATTAGCCGTGTGCATTAACGACGTGGGAGCCCGAGGATTTCGCTTTGATGTGGCCGCGGTTTGAAAATTCGCCGAAAACCATCAGCCAGCAACCTAGCATCGCGTTTTAACCGGGTCACGGTGTATAACGAGGTAAATATTTTTTTTTTGCGAAAATCTGGATACGACCGTCCCGTGAGATGCAGCGCGGACGCACGCAGGAGGCAAAGGGGACGTTTAGCATAAAAGCTATGGAAATACATATGTTTCGTGGTGCCGCGAAGACAGTCGGGGTCCGCGCAAACCGGAGTACTAAGTTCGCCTCGTAAATCATAGAGATAACGTAGCGAAGGCACACCATAGAAACGGCTGATTTTATATGGGAGGTAGCCACGTGTGTATGTGAGGCCACGTAACGTAATTAATTATGGTCATTTTGTCCGCGCGAGGCTAACTTAACGCGCCTTAGAGGCATCGTTGCTCCCGCTCGCTGAACCCGTATCTCTCTCACTCGCATGCGATATCGCATGCATTAACCTAATGCTGAATTATTCCTACGGCTTAGGACTCGCTAATGCACACAACGATCAGCGACCTGTAAATCCCAAAGATCCATTTGTTCCCTACGCGCCTGGACAAAAGGCGTATTTCTAAGCGCGCGACCTGCTTGGTATTTCGTATCGGGAAGCCGGGTCGCGCAGTGTGAATGAAGATCGCGGAGTTGGCGGGAGGAATCGCGGAGTACGCGGAATCGCTGTGATTCGAAGGTTTTAAGAGTTTTATCATTAGCCCTGACAAGATAATAATAAAGCAGCAGCAGGTCGAGTCGGGGCGGCGGACGCGCGTTTACCAAGTATGGGTGGAAGCGGCTTAAGGAGTCCGAGGGAAATAAAATCACCTGTAGCTCAGCAATGCTCCACGAGACGCAGCATCCACGAGTCAGCTCGCCTGTTTAGGATAAACCACTCTTTATCGAGGCTGCCTTTACATCGTCGATGCATTTTAATTTCGACTTCTTATGCACATGCGGGTTCACGTTGAGCCGTTCGGGCGACGTCCCCACGAAAACGACCCTCTTTCAGGATTCTCGAGGCGCGAGCAAATTTTTCGCAACTCCCGCCCGTTTGCCATTCCAGTGGAATTTCAATCTGCGCATCTTGCCCGGAGTTAACGGACGCCTCTAAAGGCTAAATGCGAATCTTTAAGACTTTACGTCGATTCTCAGAGGCCGAGACGTCGTTGGTAGAAAAAAGTAAACGTGACCCGTTTTACGTGCAACATCTTTTATTTTATTACCACTCATCATGCTCGATCGAAGATGCCCAATGAATGAAGGAGATGAAACGATCTTGAGATCTCGAGATCTTGTACAATAGCTCCAGGCTATTCGCGCTGCCTCCTTAAGGCCCGTAAATCGTCCAGCATCAATCGCGATTATGGCGCATTGGCCATATCAACTTTTCATGCTTGGTGATCGACCCGAGGTCTTTGATATTTCGCCAGGAGTCAACGAGAGTCCAGAGCGAAGTTCGCGCTGAGGATGAAAAGTCAAGATACAAATTTTGCCGTTTCGATCGACCTTGAACAATACACGTAATGCTATACCATTATGAGCCGGAGGGTCTTCGAGGAAACCTGGCGAAGAACAAACAGTGAGCACGGTAGGTCCAGGTAACGAGGCGAGCGGAGGAGCAAAGGATGAGACAAGGATGAAAGAGAGTCCAGGGGAACCTGGGAATCGGTTCGCCGAGCTACCTCCAGACAGCGAGACAATGCAGGGAACAATAAATAATGCGAGAGCGAATAGCGAGAGAATAAAAAAGGCTGGAATAATGCCGACCTGCAGACCCGTCGACTTTCCGTCGTTCCATCGGTTGTTCTCTTCCTTTTTCAAATTCCGCGTTTAAAAGGCGTGGTAAATTTTCGACGACCGAACGGCGATCCGGTGTCGCGATATCGCCGATCCGAAGTTACGCTGCCTTGACCGCTCGGACAGTCTCGGCCACTGCATTTTATTACGATTTTAACACTCACCTGGCTCCAGGCTAATTTTACAACGAAGGACCCGTCGTCCTGGTAGCGCAAGACGCTTCGTTTCGCTTCTCGTGCGCAGGTCGTTTCGACGCGTGATTGAAATTTTTTCAAAAATTTCGAAAATTTCCCTCAGCTCTCTCGAACCGATACGACGACTCGGCTGCGACAGTGGAGTTTCGTAACTGCAATTGCAGCAAAACTGAATCGGCTCATTGGGGATTCTATTGACGAGTGTAGCGCCGGCAGCTGTCCTAATACGGTAGGTTGTCGTTTCTCGGCTACGTAAGAAATGCACCGACTCGCTGCAGCCGTTGCTGCTGCATTCACGGGCAGCAGTAGAGTTTTAGTACACGGAGCTCAATGGCTGATCGATGCTCGAAGAGACATGGTTCTGTGCGACCAGAGAGAACGTAAGAGACACCAGAGGTTGGCAGTTCGATCGTCGCGCCAGCGTTCCGAATAATCGTCAAAACGGTCCAAGAAATATTATCCAGCTTGGAAAAAGGGATCGGACCTTTTTTATCGACAGTTTCGAAGAGCCGCCTTCAGGAATTGCCCGTAGCGTGGCAGGTAGTCGAAGGTACCTGAATACAATGGATTTGCTCACTGGGAAGGCTGGTCGGCTACTAGACGCTCTCTGTATGGAATCGTAACTAACGCAGGGCTGGCGTCGGGACATCGACTCTTCTTGTCAACCACTTGCGTTAGACTTGTTTCAAGAGGGTACAGCCTGTGTAACGTGTGGCCACATCTGCGCCATTATGCGGCCCGCGAGGGAGGGAGGGAGAATTTCTCGGGGAATGCTTCGTCTCTTCGCGGGGAATCGTTCACGGTTCGTTGAACTCCGTTCACACGAGATCCGAGCGTAAAAAAGCATGAGATCGTTCGAGCACTTTTATCGAGCTTGCGAGGAGACGCTTTTTTGATGACACGAAAATCGATAATCGACGACTACTTGCGTATGCTCCGTATGCAGTGTATTTCTTTCGAATCTTCGGAAAGACGGTATAACCTCTATTGAGGAATTCATGGAAATTCCGTATTGGCGAACGGAATGTTAGAATTGCCAATCGCGAGGAGAGATGGATAAAAAGGCTGAATATCGATGATAATTCCTCTCTGGCAGCATCGGCAGCGAATCTGGAAACGCCGGCACGTCGATGTTCGTACGAAGCGTTTCTAGTCTACCGACGGTTATGCGGGGGAAGCCCAGAGAGCGTGACGTCGGTAAAGACAGGAAGCGCCATCTGGCAAGAACTGCTGGTACTAGACGTGCACCTCGCTCGAAAAGGAAAGTGCCTGTAAAAAACGGACAGGCTGACTGCGCATCACCGGCAGGAGAGCAAACGCTCCGAAGGCGGTTCGTGTCCCGAGTGCATTCCTGAGGCTGCCTGCGAACGCACACATAATAAATAAATTCAGAGTGCGACTCGAATGCCTTTTTTTGTCGGACAATAAGTGCTCCTTAAATAATACTGAATTGCTTTGCTCTTGTTCCGCGACTTGAAGTTGCGGCGAGCTGAGCAATGCCGGGCAGTTCGGATATTGACTTTTTTTTTCCCATGGAAGTGAAAAGCTCGAAATGCATCTCGAACGAAAACCACGTAAGTAAATTTCTATTCTAGGATTCATGACGGGTTTTTTTATTTTTTATTTTTTTTTTCTTTATATTAAATCCTTTTAAATTTCATTCTTTTTTATTTTTATTCCTTCGACAATGCGTCCTTACCACGTGAGAGACAATCGTCAAAGATTTGGCTGGTACGAGAGAACCGAAGTGGTCCATATTAACCAAGAGGCTGAAGCTTAAAAGGAGCATACACAGATACATATAAAGAATCGAGCTAAAGAACTAGGGACTTGAGATCACCACACGAGGATCTTCCCACACAGGATCACGACAAGATTACATTGCAGGATCCTCGGCGGAGGATCATATTGCCTTTGTGCGCAGCACCCGTGGCATCTGACCCTCTCTTCTTCAGCCTCTCCTATAAAATACCCAGAATAAGATCACATGCGTTGTAAAAGCATTAAGTGAAACGTTCCACGGGCGTATCTTTCGCTGGTTTTATATTACGAAGAAAGAGAGAGAGCAAGACGGAGACAGATATTCAATTTTTAAATCTCTAATAAAATTTCGGGATCCACGCTGCAACCTCGCTGTACGCGCACCGATAAATTTTCCAAAGATCGTCGAACGGATCGAAAGAAAATATTTTCTATAGATCATTTTTCTTAATTCCTTATCACCTCTACTAATTTTACCTCCTTATCAACGTACTCTCGCGCAATTTCGTACAAGGATCTTCGAACGAATGAACGCGTAAATGCCGTGCAGCCAGCGCACAGAATAGAGAATTAACGGGAATTAACGTGAATGTATTTTCACACGCGACACATGTGGCCGTTCATTGGAGGTCGCCTTGAGCTTTTTTTTTAACTTCGCTCGCGGTTCTCGCAAAGTCTCACGAGCGTCCATATAACGTATAAAGACTGCAGTGAATAAGCCTCTCGCGGTTGCAATAATTACGCAGGCCATTGCGCGATTACGTAACGTCGCATTAATCGCGATGACACAGATACGCAAAAGAGATAAAAAAATTCGCGACCCATTCGCCGCCTCCAGCTACGAAATTGCTGCTGGATCCTCGATCGGAGGATATCAGGAGAAATCAAGACCCTATCGGTACCATAGCCCAGTCGCTACAGACACGTCTTAGCATTATAATAATCAGTCAGCTATTCATCTATTTTTTTCCATAGCAAAGCACTCGTTTTCTTCAATGACGCAGGGTTACCCAATTACCCGGAAAATGTCAGGAATATGTAAGAAATTACAGCAACGACTTTCTGCTCGCTTGAAAATCTTCATTTGGCACCCGATTGCAGCAGGTGGTCGGCACGATGATAGCAGGCGTTAGGTCGGTACGCACGAGTGCCAAGGAATCCGAAGAAACGGCTTCCGCGATCGTGAAATTATCGTCCGCGTCGGAAATTCGAAGAGCAAAGATGCGCGCGACGTGTCACGGAAAGGACGAGGAAGAAAATAATGAAGTTGAGAAATCGCTGTAACGATCGGTACGGTGTAACGGGGCAAGCCGAGTGGCCCGGCGAAGCGGAGGACGAGCCGCTAATTGCTGGCTAATTGCGCAGCATTACGGAATCCACATGAAACGACGTTACGAGGACGCCGCGACGCGGTGCGAATGAGACCCCGACGCGCTATATAAATTCAAGGTTAAATACGCGCGCGAAACGCGGCTTAACGTAATTACGCTTTACGCGCGATCTATGACGATCCTGAATCGAACGAGCGATTGAGATATTTGTTTATCGGCAAGATTAACGATACCGATCGATCGCGATGCAAAAGGCTGTCAAATGAGCAGAAGCGAATTCCTTCGCGGGGGAGCCTTTTGCGCGGTTGGCGAAAGCCTTACCAAAAAAGAAAAAGAAAAAAAAGAAACCCTAGAGTTATAGGCCCGTTAAAGTAAACGTTTCCCCAGGGCCAATATGGTTTTTGACCCGGGCCGTAAAATCGGCCATTTTCCCTTGGTCCTTTTTCGTTGGTCTGCTCTTTGCAAAAACACATACCAAGCTCGCGCATGCGCACTCTGCCTACATCCATATGGGGACGCCAGTAGGACGTGCGAGTAACGTGTGTTCTATGGGTAACAGACACTGGCACACTTCCCTGGCCACTTTACGGGTGCGCTCTTTTTACGCGGCAAGAGGATAATTATACACGGAGAAAATAATCTAGTAACTTTTTACTATAAAGTTTCTTCGAGCTTAACTATGTTTCGTACTGCCATAGGGATATAGGGACACTCAGGCTTATTTTAGTAAGAAACAGTCAAATAGACATTAGGTAGACCATTCCGACACGCTCATTTAAAATCGTATGCATGGGGTGGGGGGAGGGGGGGATGACGATCGAATCGAAAAAGATCGATTTGCTCTTCGGATTTTTAATTAGATTCAATATGTCGATCCGCTGTTTTCAATACTTCGTGAAGTCTATCATCGGATTTTCTCAATGGTCCATTGAGATGATAAATGCTGGGATAATTAATCTTGGAGCGATTCGTTAATGAGTTAATTTAGCTGATAAAATATTATTTAGATACCCATTTGGAAGTTGATTGTCAATAAATCCATAATCTATCGATACTAGTAGCGTCTATACGGAGGTCGTGTAATCATGGGGTTTCTCCAATATTCTTTACGGCCTCCAATCATGAGCTTCCGCCTGGTATTTAAGTGCCCTACGATTCTGCACTAATTGCAACTGTTTACGAGACTAATCAGCGATATCAGTCACCGACCGCTATCTACCGTCCTTACCGATCGGTCATCCCAGTACTTAGGATTCAGTTCGAGCTGGTTCGCGTCCAAACTAACTTCTACCTCATTAAAAGCCCTCCTAATTGGGTTCTCAAAGCGAGTGCTAATCGAGCCGTATCTCACTAATTTCTTGCCGTCTTCATGCACAAGGTAAATACGTGGGGTTGCGATTCGTGGATGGAAAAGGTGAAAAAGAAAATTCAAGAAAAACTTGTTTTTTCAGGATAAAAGGACAAAGAACAATTACCATGGGCACTAATAGGCCTAATTACGGACTCTACCGACTAATACACTGTGACCCGAGCGTTCCTCGAGAAGTACAAAAAGAAATCCTATTGTTTCAACAATTACGCACAGACAACGAGAAACTTCGATATATATCGATCATCGATTATTTTAATAAAAAATTCAAATCTCCATTCACGACATCCACAATAGCCAACATCGTGTGTGCACGAGTTGAAAAAAAAACAATTCCGACAGAAATCCGTGTATCGCGTAATACTTTTTTTTAGTAAATATTGAAATCTCAGCGATCACCGACTATAGATTATAGAACAGCGTATCAAGGCAACCCGTTACGCAACTACCGTAAAATCGACCCGGGCGATTTGGCCTTATCCGAAACATCAATGGTATTTCCAAACTTCTCTCTGTTTTCCTTTTTTCATGTTTATTTTTATCTGCCGATCGGTCGATCAAGTTAAACGTAGGAACTAGTTGGGAATTTCTCTAAAAACATCCAACGTTCTCAATATATTACCAACAAATATATATATATATACACGCAAGCACCAATAATTCTCACGAGAATTATTTCCAGAACAATTCCAATTTCCGATTGGTGCAAAATGACGACGAAAAAAGATAATGATAACGGGCACAATCTGCGCCAATGTGCAAACAGCAATTCCAGCATGACTACACAGCCACTCCACGGAACAAGCGGAAGTGCACGGCAATTGCAATCAGACATCGAAGAACTCGAACGCGGCAATCTGGCGAACTTCAGGAAGGTCAATCATAGGAGCCGTGGAATCGTGCGCAATGCATTTATCCAGCGATTGCAGATGGATCGCAGCGCGCGCGCGTGTGGAATTGCGGGAAAGTCTGCGCTCTAACGTGCACACGTGCCCGAGGTGAGAAGGTGTGTACCGATCGATCGGCCGATCGATCGATCATCGGAAGTGACTAAACGAGCGGGCATTATACCTGTTACTCGAGTTCGAATCGGTCAATTTGCGGCACGATTCGCGCGTTACCGTCTTACGAAAGGGAGCGTCGTAGGAGACGAGAGGGGAGAGAGGAAAGACGGCAGATACGAGTATGCCATATCTATATATCACCATGCAATTCCTTCATCGAGCAGACTCTTTCGACATGGAATTTTCAGGTAATACCGCGGCCTGGATCATAACTTATAATCGACCCGGTATAACGACGAGACGCGAGAACCCATTAGGAGAGGACCGATAGAAATGATCTTGGTTCTCCGTCCCCCACCCGAATCGCTCGATTACGTCACACTTTCGTATTCCTAGACAGCGAGGGATTACGTCAACGAGGATCAAAGTCGTACCGATAATTAAAGTGTGTCGTTATTATAAAGCGCGGAAGGACAATTTTCTCGGCTATTTGCCAAGATATAAACAAAGTCAAAGTCTAGTACAGCAATGCGGCGACTCGTGACGATAAGAGGTATATAAAAATATGCGACTGGAGCCCCGTAGCCAATGGGAGCGATAACGTGGACATTTATAGCGTCACGAGTGACCAATGGCAATTAATAGCAAGGACCAGAGGAACGGGCTGAGATTTTTCAAGAGTCCTGGATCGAGATAAGAGACCCATAGTTCAGCCCGAGTCCGCAAGGCGCTCCAGTCGCTTCGCGCGTCACTCGTGCAACGTCCGTCATTGAGCCGGGCAGCTATTTAATGATTTATTGGCAGTTTCAAGATTTCACGCACGCGTTCCTATGGTGAAGATGTCGGATGCACTATCCGGGAACGGGGTCTGTCATTAGGAAGGCCGCTCTGGTATCAGCGATAAGACGGAAAATTAACGGCAATAGCCAAGTGCATGTACCGACTGATAAGACACGTGTCGATATATTCAGATATGCTACGTATCTATTGCACGTAAATAATAATTAACGAGGCGCGACGGACCCTGCACGAGGTTAGCAGCCAGGATCTACCTGGAGTCGAATATCGAAAATGTCAAATTCGTGGACCCGATTTCGCAATCCTTTGCGCGACGTCGAGACAAATTTACGCGAGACTCTCAAAGCCTATTTGGCGCCTCTCGAATGTAAAGAGGCTAATGTTTTATTCGCAAGTCTGTAAGCGTCGGATTACCTAGGCGATCGATGAAAGATACGAAATTTGAATCGAATGACGTTATAGTCTATTTTTACTTGCACGTTTCTCCTTGTGGTACCCAGTGATGTCACTGGCAGCCAACGGAGTCGGGGAGATGTGAAGTGATCGCACGAAGAAATATCGAATTAAGGAAAAAAAAAGGAAGTAAGGAGAAAAAACGTGATTAGTTGGAATATTCCAGCCTTCCCTCGTCTCCACTCCGTATCCGACGATTCCGCGAAACTCGTAAAAAAAAACAATCGAACGATCGTCTCCAGCATCCCCGCTGACGTCATCGAGGATCAGAAGGAAGACGGATGCCGCGCAAAAAAAAGTAAAGGTCTCTTCTTAAGGCACCTTGTTATTCGTACGTTACTTACGACGCGTGTAAGTGGAACAGTGGGTGTCCGATAGGGAAAACAGGTGGGCAGCACAATCCAGCACGGACGTCGGTATTATCAGTGAAAAAATGCAAGCCGATAGCACTAGCGGCGTAGGACGTCGCACGCGAAGAGTCTTGCATGCTCGCCACATGAAAATACGTGATTACCGATAGAGATGCGTTAATCGAAAAGAATGAAGAAAAAATATTTTTCAATTTATCCTCCTGAGATATCGAACTTGATAAAACGACTGCAGAACCGATTGCCTGTTGGATTTTTAAATTAACAAGTTTTGCCATTAATTTGGATCGTTTCCAATGAGTCACTGATACCAGTGACATTCGGCACAGCTTGGGTTTAAGGGATCGTTCTCTACAGTGTGTCCGAAATAATTTCAAGGATGCCGAGAATACGTAACGCAGCGTAACGGTATACGAAACGACGAGTGACTGGGATGCCTGTGGCGATGACATAATACCACAATCACCACTCGCTCCTCTTGTTAATCGCCTACGTATTTAGGTTGCGTTCACACGAGACGTCTGGCCGATCCACAATGTCTACAATGCGTCCCGAGAATGAAATATCCGAAGCGACAAGTAACAGACTTCGGGGCGACTTCTCAATGGACTGCTGGTATATGGTTCGATCACAGTACGCGACTTCGGGTTCAACGCGAAGGAAGGTAAATTGATTTCTCTTTTACGAGGAAGAAAAAGATAAAGAAAGGACACCAACCGCACAAAGGAATCTCGAAAAGATTTTTAACGCAGATTCAGCTGGACCTGTTGCTCTCAAGCGTGAAATGCATCCGGAACGATATCCTAGCTCCGATATCGGATAAGACGTCGTACGAGCAGTGTGTCACGATCGAAGCTATCAGCACGGTGGGCGTGAGTGTGGGGATGCAGTGTGAAGCAACCTTAACGGATTCGATGCACACGTGACGCAAGAGACATTACGTACGATCGAGAACAACAATTCGATTCTCGATAGAATCGATATCGCAGTCGATTGTTTACCTATTGGTTCCCTTCTATTTTTTTCACTCGAACCGTTTACGATTACCGAGATCTGCCGGTCGCGCTGTGTGAAATTGACTTTAGCCTGCGCACGTGGGCAGAACGCAATAAAAATTTTCACGGAGAAACGACGGGGATAACGGGGCGGCAGTCTAGGAAATTTTCAAGCAGTGACGTAACGTCAACGTCGACGTAGGATACTTCCGGCGCTACTTCTCGTCCAGATGACGCAGATTCAACGGGTAGCGTCGAGTTCACAGGGCGCGTTTACACTGGTCAAATAAATAGCGTTTCGCTCGTCCTATCGTACAGGGCACGTAGATCACGGTGAATTTTCATGAAAATTCGTAAAAGCCTTGAATTGACCAGGCGTGCTATGTTTACCGGATCATAATAGGGTTCTAGCTCGGCGAGAGACAGTGGGTCAGGTCAGGGTCTGAGTCTCGGGTCGGATTCCATCGACCGTCGCTGATGGTCCAATGACTGTTTCCACGAAAGGTGTCGCGCGTTCCAGGCTGCCGCAGCGACGCAGTCCTACTGGACTCATACGTGACAGGAAGTGGATGCTCGTCGCACTGGTGCGTATTGTCGATCAGGCAGATGGGTCTCAAAATTAATTTATTTTTCTCCATTTCCGTCCATTACGGCACGACGAACAAACTACGGAACAAATTAACCACACAAACTTGTAGTATATTCTCGGAATGGAAGTTACGTCGAATGGATGTAATTTCAAGGTAACCAGGCGTTTTCATGCGTGTTACGCACACGGTGCTTCTGCTCGTCGTGATCGGAATCGAGTGCGAAGAAAGGGGCCTTACATGGAGGGAGGGCCTTACGGGTCGAGGGGATCATCGGTCCCCCCGTTACATTATATCCGGAGCAGCTGTTTTAAGTCCCATAGAAAAAAATTGGTTTCATTTTCTAGTGAGTCGATGTGAGTCAATGGCCCCCGCAGCCTTCCTACGCTCGACCAATTAATCTATCTAATTATCCATCTGTCGATGATACGCTAGAGGTAATTTCAAAGTTCCTCGACGGCAGCCGGTCGGTAGCTGTCGAAGAGGAAGAAGGAAGCTGGAGCCTAAACGGGATATTAATGTAGTCGTATATGGGCTAAGGGTGGGGGGGGGTCAAATAAATTTTTCCCATTTGTCACAGACGATGCGTCTTTTTTAGCATTTGCAATTGTAATTGGATGCTAATGTTGACGTTAGATTTATATGTCGGATTGACGCAACTGCATACGTAGAAACGGGTTTACTTGCCGAGGATTCTGATTATTCAGGACAGTGGATGGAGAAGC
Source organism: Trachelus stipa (assembly GCA_036026315.1). NCBI lineage: Eukaryota > Metazoa > Arthropoda > Insecta > Hymenoptera > Cephidae > Trachelus > Trachelus stipa. Next base: position 137,673 of record JAYRCB010000349.1, read on the forward strand.
ATATATATAATATATCTATATATATATTATTCCGCAATTTTCAGACCCGTTATTGCATTGCGTATTTCTTTTTAACTCGCGAATTTTTAATAACCTTTGGCGAAAGCCGACGGATTTTTTTTTACAGCCAGATCAAGCCGAGGACAGACTCGAGTCGATTCGCAAAATTATTCGCAGCGATCACGACCGATCATTAGACAGGCACTTGAGTAAACATCACTTTTACCACATCGTTTCGTCATTCCAGCGTCGACGGATTTACAGTCGCGATATCTGGATGAAACGATAAAAGAAAAGTTTGTGAAATCAAAAAATCGCAATTCAATTTCGCTTCTACACACATTGTTAGTCTCTTCCGTGCATACTTCTCCGCAATTCCCAATTTCCTAGAAATCTCCGTTCCGAGTAGCTCTGAGGAAACGTAACCTCAAAAAATAAATAGCCCTTCGCGCGTAACGACCCGTCCAGGGGAAATTAGCACGTGTGGCAATTCCAAAGAAATCTCAAGGAATTTCAGGAAATGACGATGACGCGTTCCGCGCACCAAACAGGCTTGTGCCGTTTATAAGGTCTTTCGAAAATTCCCAGTTCGATTGATTTCAGCCAACTTGGCGATCTATCTTTATCTGGACGCAAGAGACTCTCACTGTCGGTGAATCAAACACATCCGACACACCCAACCGGATGCGCGGCAGTCCTACACTGCTACCCACATGTGAATACTTCATTCTCCGTAACGTTACGTACACAGGCGAGCGGCGGTTCGAGTAAACGACGCGCGTGGATACGTCAGTGCATTTCGTCACAGAATCCTGCTGGGCTTTGTACTTTTACACAGCACGACCCACGATGCCAGATACGCTTGAGAATAATCGGAAGGAATCGCGGGCCTTGGATAGGGAACAGCAACCTGCGAGTCCTCGGATCTGTGGAAAGTGACAGTGACTGCACCTACGCAATAGGCGGTCGATGCGGAGGGAATAAGAACAGCTACGATATATATGTATACGAGCTATTCAATGATTCAAATAATCATTATATTAATTAGGAGATTCATTGAGGTAACGGGAACCCACGTATGGAAGCCATAAATAACGCTTATGATACACGTGAAAAGTATGATATGTTAATTAGAAATTTATACGAGCGTCCCGAAGCTCCGATGGATAATAGAGAAAGATAAGATAAGAAAGCTGTTCCCGTATCGCCTGCGAATCTCGAACGAGCAGAAACGATAGCGTGCTCGAAAAAACCGGAAATGATATTGGATTGGACGAGCAAAGACGTCATGAATTTTTTAAAAATAGAATCGATCGTCTTATCAGTCTTGTAATTTGAATTCGAGGAACTTTAAATAACTCGGAATCGATGACAATGCTGACTTCCGTTTCCGGCGACAAGTCAACGTCGTGACCAATGAAATTTGGCAAATTATTCGACGAGGTCGAGAGGTCACACGGGGAAATGATAAATCGAGCGCGACGCGGCTAGTCCCTTCCTCGATAGGCATCTCGTCTTCCCGATGCAAAACAAGTGAACGAGGCTTTAGAATGCAGCGAGGGCGCAGAGTCCGAGGAATGTTGGAATACGGAATGACATCCGGCTGGCGGATCGTCACATTTCGAATCCCATCGGAATTCCCGCCAAAGACTGTCCCGCCGGCGAGTGTCTCGATGGAATTTCAAGGAATCGCGAGGCCGCGTGTACGTGGGCAAAAAAAGAAGGAAAAAGGAGTAAGTTAACGGAGGAAGTTAAAAAAAATTTACAATAACGTAACAGCAGGTCCGGCGTCGCCGGTAGCTCGAATTTGTAGTTTCATGAAAATTCATTGATCGACAGGGAGACGTGCGATTGGTATTTACGTATTTCGCGTGTACAAATGTTATGACTGTACGTTGATGCAAATACCTGACATATGTGCAGCTCGTGCGGTTCGGATGCGACACCAGCGCCGCGTTTGAGGTTACGGATAATAATCAGAACGAAACGCAACGACCTCAAGCGTAAACGTAGATCCAGCTGCTATATGCCTGTAGATATCGTTTGATCTAGCAATGAGTAACGCGTACGTAATGGCAGGCGAATCCAGGGATAAATCCGTGAGCGGCCTGAAAGATCAGCCAAGCGACGCGCAGCCTATGAGGAACCGATTACGAATTATTATTATTCTTTTTCAAATCATTATTTTATCTCCCCCCTCGTGTCAAATGCAAAATCATCGGTAATTTTATATTCGTTATCGTCAAACCGCGTGACACCGGTGTCACTGGCTCCAACCACCTGTCATTCAGATTTTTATCGAATCATTTCGACATCGAGATGATGGAGTCGATTTGTAGGTGAATGTCCTGCGGGTTGCAAGGAACGTTAATGCTTGACGGTAGAATGACTGGGGGGCAGTGATTTCCAAGGAACCTGACCTGCCGATTGAATACTTTTAATCGGTCGCTCCTTACATTGATTGAGCCATTGATGAGCAATTCTCGGAGGAAAATTGTTGACCTCCTACGGTAAACTGGCACGTTTTCATGGCTGCTATACGTGCGCTTACAGCTACACATTGTGGTACGAGTATATATATATATACTGGATGAAGCGTTCATCTCTGTCTAACCTGACCTCGCCCTGTACCAAGGGCTGATATCGTTAAGACGCTACATGCCATAATTCGGGACGTCGTGTTTCGCGGATGTTGCCTTAAGCCAGTAAGGCTCAGGGCGTCGGGGCGTCGAGGACGCCAGGAAGTCAAGGTCCCAAAGGCACCGGCACGTAACGTTGCATTGATTCGGCAAACCGTACGCGCTTGAGCGACCTATCCGATTGCCGTTTGAATTAGCCGCTCGATCGAGCATCGCCGTAATGACTAAATTGAAGCTGCCGCTCTGATCAGAAAACTGACCCGAGATGAGGTAAATTAATTACGCGACCCGTTGGTCAAATGTACCATGTGACTGCCAACTTTTTTTTAGCAAGCAATTTCGCGTAATATCCCGTACGATGCTGTAGCTCAACCTGCTAAGATGACTCTTGACTCTATTTTTTTTTATCTGACAACCTCGACGCAGGAGTTCACAGGGTCAAGCTGAAAGGCAGATGATCCAAACGGATCTCCCGTTGCGTCGTTTTTGCCCGACTGGTACGTCGTCGCGTCGACTCGTAACTACCGTGCCTTATGGTTGCGCTCTAACTGAAAGATTTAACTGGCAAAAAGTGACTGGCGTGTAAGTAGCAAGAACGACGTGACGATAGGGACGTCGGGAGGAAGTTTCTCGCTCTCGATCGCGTTTCAGGCCTTTCGGCTCGTTTACAATAGCAGCTGTTTACTGTTTGCGCAGACGGCCAACACGTGTCGCCAGGACGCCGACGACTGCCCGATCGAACTGGCCAACTCTTGCTCCGACTGTACGCACGGATAAGATGCGTGGAAACGGGCGTCCCGGGTGATTCGCCAGTGGCCGAAATAAGCGCCCCTCCGTCTCGCTTAAGCAGTGCAAAGAAAAGAGTCATCGATAAGAACGTTCACGATTCGTTCGATGCGAGAGAACGTGGACGAAAATGGTGTACGGGAGAATCAAGGAGAGAAGAGAGAAACAGGCAGGAGCTGCCGCAGAATGGGAACCGGTAGCCACTCTGCAAAGTCCATCTCGTACGTAGTGGGAGGCTCGGAGCACGGGGCAAATGTCTTCCAGATACGCGAGGAGTTTCTGTAATAACTAAGCGACGTCTCCGTGAGGGAGACGGAGGGAAAGGAAGGAAAGAGCAAAGGATCCGAAAGACCAAAAGGAAGAAATGGGAAGAGACTCTTGTTTGTCTCGGGCAAACATCGGAGGGTCACGTGCATCGGCGGCACTTGGCGTGACGCATGCGCACTCGAGAAACGGAAGCAGAAACGGAGGAGGATTCGGAGGCGAACGAGCGGAGGCCAAAATGGATAACCTAAGGAACAGTCAGAGGTCGGGAAGACAGATTAAAGGAAAAGTAGCGAATTCGTGTATCGCGTGTGTACGGTGGTCGCGAATAGAAAGGGAAACCGGTCCTTTCCCATGCCTTTCGGATGCTGTACAAGATGCCTTAGGGCGAATCCACTAAAACAGATGTACCAACTACACTCCCTTCTCCCTCCTTCGCGTCGCCTTCTTCTCATTTCTCAAGCTCATCCTGATACCGATTCCCCTTCCACCACCTACCCCCTCTTCGTCCATCGACCGACCCCCCTTGCCATGCCTTATGGCAAAACATGTTTTGGAATCTCGCGGAGGAATCGTGCGTCACGTCCAATTTGTTACACGCTCGGTTGGCATCGCTGAACTTGTTGAAGTTGTTCGATGAAAACGACCGATAAGTCGATGATCGATTCACGTCGGTTGCGCAACTCGCCGCTCGCCCGCCGTACTTTTCATCCCCTTGTGGACCACCCCCCTTGGGTACTACCGGCTATCGGTTCGCTGTCAGTCACGTTTTTTTCGAAATTTTTGATAACGTATCTTTGACGTTATCGATCTCTCAAAGGCGTTTCTTTATATTTTGGGTTTGATGGATTTTTGAAATTATTATATAATTTGGACTCACGTTCACTTTTGCGAGATAAAGCTCCAGCTCCTTGTACGGGTCCATCCTGTCGCCGTTGTCACGCAGCTTCTCAGTTTTCATCGCTTCCTCGCTGATCTCCTCATTTTCCACCTTCTTCAAACTCTCCGTCCGACGTGACGATCTGCCCGTTACCGATCGATCGGGCTGCTGCTGCCCTCCGCTGTCCTGTACTGTCGCCATGTTTGCGTCACCTTGACTTCGCGTACATCTTCACCTGTCAAAACAGACGTTGCGAAATTCAGTGAGAACATTAATTATACCAGTGTACGATAACGTGGCTGGTATCATTTTGTCACGCGCGCACGCTATATTAAAATTGATTCTTGTCATCGAGAGATAAACTCGTACCGGCATCTATCACGTTTTCCTCCTTGGATGAAAAAACGTGACATGATGAAATGCATCGAAAATTGTCGATTACGCTGAAACTGGTTTAATTTTTATGGTACATAAAAAATTGCCAACAGATTTCTATAAGTCTGACGTAATCGATAAGATTATTAATAAAAATCGAGCACATGGCAACTGTCAAATCAGGCCGGTACGTTCGACATGGACAGTCCTGCACAATACTTTCGCCGCTACGGTTGACAGGCATCGACGTAATAATTCACTGGGTGAATTCACCATGAAGGCGTTAACGTGCCGTGGAGAGAATGAAAGGAGAAATAAATGAAAATACCCCTTCCACTAGGAGGAGAAACGCGCATTCGGCCATCTTTTTTTTTTCGAGTCTAACCTGCCGATTTCATGACGAAAATATTATGATTTTTAAAAACCCACAAAATTCTTCATACTGCTGTCATATAGATGTCACCCTAGTATGACTATACAATATCGGTCCACGTGGTCAGTCTGCTTCTCTTTGACAGTTCGTCAACAATGCAATCCTAGCCACAGCAAATCACAAGATGACTTTTGATAAGATAACGAAAAATTTATGATGGAATAGAAAATTCAATATATTTCGAGACTCCGTTGTTTTCGATCTGTCAAAAAAACGAAAATTCAAATCGTGGACCATACATGTATACTTGTATGAAAAACAACGCGCAGCTCTCAGGTATTGAGATCACGTGAAAGACGCGGACCACCTTGCGGCTGTTATGATTCTGTCTCATCCCCGTTTAAATTTATCATGGAGCAGCCTTAGTCACGCTACAGTCTAATTATATTGTCGCAGATTAGAGAGGCGGACGCTCCTCGTCAGCCAAATATACGCCTACGAAATTTTCCCGGAGACACTCGAAGCCAGCGCCGAGCATAACAGTCGAGATGGTTTCGAAGATTCTACAAAATCATTTCCCTGATGCCCCTACGAAGCTTTCAGCAAGATTTGCTGACCGAGCCATATCGACCAGTCGTTTTACAAGATCACATACCGAATGATAAGAGTGATATAGCCGGTCCATCTATTCCTCCCGTATCCCCCTGCTACCGGAGTATCGGATTCAAAACGCGCGATATCGAGCGACGAGCGGATAATAAATTACGAATTTCGTTCGATATCAGAATCGGTGCCAAAATTCGTCCGATACCGAGAAACGCCTCGACGTATTCGCAGAATCGTTTCTTCGATCATGAGAATCCAATGTATTTTAGGAATCGCCAATGTGAAGTCAATGGGCGTATTCGCGATACGTGCCCGAAAATAAAACGGGAACAGCTGGACTATCGAATCGCTGTGAACGCGTGGAAATAAATTATGGAATAAAGAGCCGGTATCTTCGTTGCGATAGTGGCGCCATCATTTATCCAATGGATCGGAATATGAAATGGCTTTTAAAACTGCTAGAATACACAAGCGCGTTATCAAAAAAAAGTTATGGTTATTTATAATTAAAAATTCAAGAAAGCCTCGCGTCGCGACGCTGCCGCCTGGTGTTCCGGGACGCCGCGTCGCCATGTCGCAACAGTGCCGGCAAACAGATGATTTTCACAGCGTTGCCTATAACTCGGCGCTATTACTCCACTTATAAATTTCCCAGTTAATCGAGTAGTGCGTGCCAAAGATATTAACTCCGCGAACGATAAATATTCTTTAAATAAACTGTACCGTTCGGTACCGTCTATCCAGGCATTATCGTGCCTTGCGCTTCAGCGCGTACATAGATGAATTAACTTCGACGCTCGTATCTCCATACGAATTTCTTCCAAGCCGCCTCGGTCGTAGGAAGCGCGAAATAAACAGCTAACGCTGTCCCGTGCAGTAATTTCGCCGACGGCGATAATACCGACGAAATTCATCGATAAACTGTATCGGCCAGAGATCAAGGTCAATCGATAACGATTACGATACTCGGCAGCCACGACAACCTGAACGACCGCAATTAACCTTACGTAACTTGGCCTTTCCTGGTGCAAGGCTTGTTTACCACAAGATTAACTACAATGACGCTTACCGTGTATCCGTGTCCGCCTTCGCACGTGTGCGTATAATCAATTCCGAGTTAACTTAAGAAATGCCTAACTACGCCAAAATTCGTTAATACACCGCATCGTTAAATCATTCTCCTGTCATTGACAAACTTCAAAAATATCAATTGACCTATACGAATCCCAGACTTCCACTTCGTCAATTTCTTCCAGGGCTACTTTTAAAGTCTTTCCAAAGAACCAAAACGTATTTCAAGACGAGAAGGATCGTCCTGACCGATTAAAATCTCTATATCTATATATGTACGTTGTCCGTTTAATCGGCTAATTACTCGCACGAGGTGCTAATCACGAGTAAGAAATTCGCACGGTTCGTCTGCCAGGGCGTCGTTGACGCGATCGGTTGGCCGCGCGTACAGGATGATTTTACGATTTGACAGGTTGGTAGACATTAAGCGCCTTGGAAGGAGTCCACGTGACGTCCCGCCATCGAGCAGTCATTCTTATCGAGACTTAAGGCTACTTTGCAAAACAAATTGTCCGGACTGTTCGACGCGAATGTGAGCACCTGTCCCTGTGCGAAGACGCGTGCTCATGTGTGTAAAACTATGACGTATGTAACGTATGGCCTGTTGCGTCTTTATATTTATAGAGAAACGTCACAGGGTCGAACCCGTTATCAGAACCCGAATAATCGTCAAGTGCAATTAAACGATGGTAATTGATGTATTTTCGTGAGCGATAACACCTCGGGCCTCCCGGGAGATAACCTCGAAAAGTATCTCTACAGTCGAATTGGGCGATTCCATTGAGAAGGCACTGGAGCCGATTTCGAGTAGCGACTAGCATATATATAATTTTTAATAAGCAATAGAGATTTCATAATTTCGTATTCGAAGGATCCTCTGGAAATCGGTCCAGCCTGCTAGATTACTGGGTTGCCATTAATGCCATAATAATTAGCTGCATGCTGCCAGGATGGAAGAGTCATGCTCTGTGCCATGTAAATCTGACAGCGATGGGAGACGCCGGACTCTGCCAAGAAGAGCGGAGAAAGAGTGGCGATACTACCGGCGGAAACCAAATACTGAGTCACTATCATTTTTTTTCTTTTTTTATTTCAACCCGACTCCCACCGTGCAATAACGATTTCATAATGCGACTTGCTATACGGCAGCAGCCGCTGTAAAAAGCTCTTGGAAACAGAACGAGTCACGTGCACGAGGGATACTGTTAGACAGCTGATCTCCATAGAGGCGCGCATGTAGCAAATTCGTCTTGAATGACGAACTCGACTATTCGCCGAATGGTACAGACCCGTAGCCGTGGATGCTGCAGGTATTCGCATATGCATGAGAGACTCAGGGGCACGTGAGAAGTTCCTGTAATTTGTACGCAGTTTCCCGACGTGTCTCAGAAAGCCTCGAGGCGTTCGGCATCATTTTCTCAATTCTTAGATAATTTTCTCAGAGGAGAGAGAGAGACGGAAGACGACTATGCAGGTAATGAGACTCTTTCTATTGGCAATGCTTTCACGTATGGTGCCTGGCGTATGTGTACCCCACCCCTGACGACTAACGGAATAGCTTGGCCCGAGGTACCGAGGTGTCGGAGTACATAGGAGTGCAGGACTACACGGGTCCAGCGGACGAGGGACAGGGATCTGTTAGCAAGACACCTTCCTATGTTTGCTACTCGTTAAACGTTTGCGTACGCAAGTCAATAGGTTGACGTACGCACAGCAGGTGTAACCGTTCAACGGGAAGTCTCGAGGCCGCGTCGAATTGGAGTCTCTCTATCGGATGTGATGATATAAGAAAAATAAATATTATATATCAAACGATCGAGGCTGCTGCGCGAAGGAACACGAAACAGTGAACCAACTGCCGCACATTCTAGACGCGTCGCAGCTGCAGCTGCGCCGGTCGCGTCTTGTCGGGCAGCTCCTATCGCCACTGTAAATTATTTAAATTAGAAAAGCGTCCGATAACAGGGGTCTGCCGGTAAAGACCCGTCAAGGTATCGAAAGACTGGTGTTCCCTAGGAATGTGAAATTCCTAGGGAATTTCCGTACTAGAGTTAAAGCACTGCACACGTCTCTATACGTAGTCTCACCGGTATGTCTCTCCAGTGCAGCGAACACAGCGCCGCTTCCACCACCGGGTACCAGTACGTGTAGTTTGCCTACAATAAAATTGTCTTGTGGTTTGGAAACTGGTTTCGCTGTGAGTGCGTTTCGGATTGTGGTGAGCCAAGTAGATACGGTACTAATTGGAATTAAATGCGGCCCTTTTATTTATTTTTTCTCTACCGAGAGGGAATGACAAATATCCCGATAGCGAGTAATTAGGAGTACACGGTACGTCCATTTCGTTATAAAATCTTTCCCATTCGACACCTAACCAGCCTTTCCTATATAAGTGCAGCTGGTTGCTCCTCTTCTCTGCCTTTCCCAGCAGCAGCTGTCTGGCACGTCCCGCGTGGCTTCTCTACCGGAGACCTACTCCTTCTTACGCCAAGTACCAGCGAATCTCGCCTTTATCTCCGCACACAGTCGTACCACCACGCACTCCCGTGATATATCGAGCAGTCGTACCAATTCCTGAATCCTGACTCGTTCTTGGATTCGAACGCGGATAGGTTCGCCGTGTAAACGTCCCTCAAGTAAGTCAGAGCTGATCCGTACCAGAGAGGCTGTCGGAGCGATTAGATATTTCGTTTATATAAAAGTCCAGAGCACAGCCCGAGAACCATCTGGATTTGCTTCCGTCGAAATCCTACAATCATCGTGTCAGGATACCTGCACCGCCAGTACGATAATGATCGACTGTAATTATACAATGTCCATGGTCCGCCTGCACGTCACGAGGTGGTAACCAGTCCCACTGTACCTTTCGATCTAGCTAACATTTTTTTTTTTCACGATTCGTTCGAGTGAATTTAGTCACGTTGGTAGGTAAACGAAAAGAACAAAATTTTTATTTAACCAAAGTAACAAAGAATCAGTTCCTTTCGAAAGGACCGATTCTCGCAGTCCCGTATTTCCGTATAGTACCGAGATGGCAGGAATTGCTGGAACCGTCTACGGATGTTTAGAACCGTTTAGCGTCCGCTAACACCATAGGCCACGGGTATCCCGAGATCCCAGCCAGGCTGCCACGGCTCCTTCTCCATTGACTCTCGTAGCGGGTTCCTTGCAACGTGAGGCTCTGGTAGAACCAAGGAGGCCTTGCAAGGTTACCTGTACGTAGCGAGGTCTACGAGCTCCTAGTAAATCCGATCAAATTCTTGCACGCGATCGACGCTCGTTTTCTATGCATCCGATGCGACCGGCGAGCCGAGTTATTTCGTTTCTAAGATCGTTTCAGCTGCCTTTAACAGTTTCCGTATGGGAGCGCTTAAGACAATGCCGATACCTGTTCCTCGTTTAATGTTTGTTCAGGTTGGTATCGAGTCAAGATTTATGAACTGGGCCAAACGTCGAAATTTGAAAAGAATTCTATATATATTTTTTAATTTTATACACATGCATCGTAAATCTGATTATTCGCGCCAAGAAAAACATTCGTACTTCTAAACGGGACACGTGTCCTTCCGGATGACAATGATCAAGGATTTCGTCCCATGTCCTTGCAACAGTCTATCGATTCCCAAACGAAAGCCGATATCCACACGAACATTCTCGCTCTTAGTTATGGTGTCGGCTGGTGACACCTTTTGCAGGTTTTACGGTAACACGATTCCCGGGCAACATGATCGTCATACGTTTCACAGCAATCCCACTCTATCCTCCATATTATTCAATAGCGACCGAAGGCAATAGCACCTCCTTCGAATTGGCACCAGAATAAAAAAAAAAATCGAAAAGACGACGTACATCCAAATCAAGGGTGTCGATTCAATGTTCTATCGTCCAATTTAAAATTAAAAAAAAACGTGAAAACATAAAACGTATGTGAAACCACCCCGTACAGTTACGGCCAAAAAACGAGTAATCGAGCGAGCCCCCCAGTTTCCCCCTCGACGATTATAAAATCCCATACATGGGTATAACGACATCCTCCGACAAGTTAAAAACTTCAAAGGGCCTGCTGTCGACTTTTTCCACCACTTTACGCAATACCCGTACCCACGTGTGACCAGGGAGACGCGCGAGGTAACACATGCTCATTCGCGTCACGCGTCCTCACATTGTGTATCCCACGTGCGTGTGACGAAGAATCGTGCGTAAGTAACGCGGACGATTATTAGGACATGTCGCACCTTAAGGCGCTACCACAAGTCATCAAAGTGTAACGTGAACTTGCGTAAAGGCATTCTTTAAGAAAATAGCTACTGTCGAGATATCAATTTAAAATAATCAACTTCTCCCCTCCCCCCGGTCCCTCTAATTCATTTTCCAAATCCACGGATAAAAATATCCATCAGCCAACAAAAGTAAACGGTCTCTCGATGCTCGCGTACACAGCCTCTTTCGATCGACGCCTCTTACGTGCGACACACCAGAGCACGTGATATAATACATCGAATGGAAGACTTTCACTCGCGCAAAAATACAATGAGAGACCAACCACGAGGGACTCGGACTATTTGACGCGACTGGCCCGCGCTTCGTGTATGCACACGCCGAAGCTACTGTTCTATATCACGCAAAGTCCGTAAAACTGGTTCCGTAACGGCATTGGGTACCTACATGAGAATCGAAGCCACGTGACGATATCGCCTACATAGAAATATCCTTTGGACGCGATAAGGCATTTCTCTAATTAGCCGTACACCTTCTATGTCATAGAAAGGTTAGCCCGAGTGAACGGGACAATTCAGGATGCATGTTGTGCGTGTTGCGCATACTTCGTGCAAGGGAAGCCGGCAATTAAAGTCGATTAAAAAAGTAAGAGGCCATTGTCGCGAGGCACGTCGATAAGCCTCGAGGTGAGCAGCCGTGCATGAAATTGAAGTCAGATGCGGAAGAGAGTAGACGGAGGGTAGGTACGGGGGAAGAAGGGGGGGTTGGGAGGGTCGCCATAGGCTACAAACAGAAATAAATAGCACCGGAAGTCTCGACGAGCGGAAACGCAGGCTGACTCCTTCGTCGAAGGAATTTGAAAAAATACTTAAAACCGGCCAATTCGGTAATCTCGTATAATGGCCTCGTTACGAGCTATAGTACCCGCAGTTAGAGTTCCACTTTTGATTCTCGCTCGAAACTGCCATACCGGTGCTACAGATTTGTATGCTAATTCGTATCGGATAATCCCGGATGAGACTGGAGAGACACAGGGCGTGATTTCGACTTGTTGGGATCGGCCTACGACGTGACTCAATGCCTTCACACACGTTGCTCTATACCCTCTACACGTAAGGTTACGTATATGCCGTACGTAGGAGAAACGGCTCCTGCATTCTGTACTGATTCTACGCTGATTCTCGGTCCGATATACTGACTTACACGCTCTGCAAACAACACTTTAACTTGATCCCTTATCGGGTAAGATAAGCGCACGATTTTAATAGAAACAATTATTACGTACGTTATGTATACATGAATACGTGTAACGTACGTAATATAATATACGTATATACTATAGATTCAAAGTGACACCTCGTTGTTACGACTGTAAGTAAATAAACCTGACCCGACCTGCCGTCGCGCATGGATCACTCGGTACGTCATGCGGAAGAAAGAAAAACAAAAGGAAATTGATAAAATTCAGAATTTGAGGCAGCTGAGTGTCACGCGGCTCCCAAACGTAATACGGTTTAATCAGCGAGTTGGGGACAAAAATCGTGACGATCGCGACGCGATGATTCACGGACGTGCGTGGGACAAGAGTAAGTTCTGCAAAAATCGACATAATCGTTCGAATGATAAAGGTCGGGAGATACCGCCAGGCGTTATTAAGGTGCAACGCGTCGATTAAATAAACAGCGATAAATTCGCGACATCCCGTGCCATAAATTCTCTTGTTTTTCTTGTCTCCGCGCAACGAGGTCCCGAACAACCCGGTTCGTTCATTCATGATTTTTCGTAAAAACATGACTTCAACGCGGAAACTGTAATCGACGAGGTTCTTCGCGCTGTTAAGATTGGCTGGGTTCCGTTTTACGTGCAAAAACTTTTATTTTCATCCCTCGGAAGATATACGCGCAAATCCCGCGTGAGCATCACGTGGGGGCGAAACAACGGCTTTAACGGCTCCTCGCGCCTTTTCTCGATAGTCGACTTAGGCCTCCGGAGTTTTGCGTCATTTTACGTTGCGTCATAAATGCTGCGCGTAAATCATAGCAGGAGCGGACAGCCGCCGCGAGAGGCCTTAAGAAAAAGCAGGAACCAAATGGAGCAGCTACGGGTTAATCCTTCGTTCTCGTCTACCTGGCGGCGGAGTCGAGGTCGGTAGAATTCGCGAGACCTCGGGCGAGGTCGGGTGCGCCTTCGGATAGCGTGCTCGAGGTACGAATTTCTTGGAAACTGGGGAAAACTATTTTCTTGGTAGGAAGGGACTAGGATGACACGAATTGCCGAAACGTCTCGCTGTGAATTATGGCTCCCTTGCGGGGACACGTGTTCGACACGTGTACCGAACAGAAGTAGCTAAAGAGTTGGGAGCTCTGGGGTTAATCAAAAAATATTTCATCGACCGTGCATCTCATTATCCTCAGGCTTCTATTTTCTATTTTCAGAGAAAGCCAACAGTCAAAGTCCTTGCGCAAGATACCTTTATTTCCAGACTGTCGGCTATCATTCATCATGTACACAATCCAGTGGGACACCAACGTAACGAACAACGCTGCCGCAAGACTTTTTCGAAAAAATCCCCACGTGACTTTAAAAAAATCGATGCAACGGTCTTGGCAGTAATCTACGCTAGGAAATTAAATCTTTAAAGAGAGCCAACGATTCACCTTATCTGTAACTTTGTCGATGGTCAGGATGAACTTCGGACTGTACAAGGAAATCCTATCTATTTATATTCTTGGAAAGTCCAGGAGAGATAAGCCACCGTTTTCCGTTTCGGAGAATACCCAGGAAAACGTTACGAGGACTCGATCGATCTTTGCGGCATATAAATAATAACCCACGCATTCGTTACGAGGATTCCCAGAGGTCAAAAATTCAATGCATCTCCGTGTCATCCTACCGGTTTAAAAAAAAATTAATTCACACACATTGAATCATTCGCCGGATAAGATTTATCGACAATTTATTAAATTCGACCCACGTCTTAACGTCACTCCACTCGCACACCGATTATACTGAGAAATAATTCATTCCCGCGCTAGATAGTCTATAGTCCCAATGGGACCTATTGTCGCGGGACTTAAACTTTCGCAATCCAACTACCGCCACGTACGACTGTCTGGTCCCATTTTACACTGGCGATCCTTTCATGGACAGATTGTCATTACCAACAATGCAAATTTTCTTGGTTGGAAGCTGAGACTGTTAAAAAACGAAAAATATGCATCTGTCAATAAAAGTATTTTAGGTATTTGTGGAGTTTCCACAATGACAACTGTAAAACGTGGATGGGAATGGATGTCGGTTTGAATTGGCGGAAGAGCACGGTATTTAACTATGGGATGTAGAGTCCTAATGCAATCGCGATCTTACGTGATGCTATGAATATTCATGTTGTTTATAAGCGTTAACATTATCTTTATTCATCGATCTTCGGGGACCAAAGTTATGGCATTGCTTTACACGTGCCGGCTTAGCGTTAGGATCTTTCTAACATGGGATCGAAGAGTAAATGCCAGTAGAGCCACTGAATGGCGCGACAGTCGAGCCTCGAATAAAATTTCTAATGGTATTCGGTTGCTCCGATGAATTAGCAATGATGTAATGGAGCGGCGTTAATCTTTTTTTCTACGAGCCCAAATTAATTAAATATACATACGTAGGTGGTGGATCTATGCGTCAGACGCGAATGACCTCATTGCGTTCTTAGATCCGATCGAGATTTTTCATGAGTGGATCGAACATAATCGCTGCGTTGTTCCGAGTAGAAAAAATGAAATACGCTTGGTGAGTCTTGACTTACCATTAAATTCGATGCTGTCCTCCGTATGGCGACGAGTCTAGTCAGCAGAGTATCCACGTTTTCATCCAACCGCCGTACACACTTGTATATACAGAAACACCCACAGTAAAAAAAACTTCAACTTGTCGCACACTCTTTTTACAGAACTTGATCTAGATACACGTGGTTATATGGTAAATACAGAACTCACACTGAACACGTACGAATAAAAAGGTAGACAATGATCCCGTAGAAGTAAACGACCCTAGACGAGCCCGATAAAATCACTGACAGAGGTTGTAGGATCAGTCGCCTCGGTGGAACTTTGATAGATTTTACTGTCGTTCCCAAATCAAATCATTAATCGATATCTTGACGTTATCCGATTTCTCTCTGGTGGTAAAGTTCACTTCTCAACGAGTGCGTGACAGGGTCGAACTTTACACGATCGCCTGTCAACAATCCCCTGATTACGTATACAGAGAGCCTCGGGCAGAAAACAAAGCTGCGAGTAAATGGCCGGCGAGAGGTAGAAAATGAAAAGAAATAAAGATTCTCGTAAGAGCGGAGAATAAGAGTACGGCGAGAAGCACGATCACGCGTCTTCGACGGAAACGTCAGAGCAGCGGCGAAGCGCGCGAGGGAACGATTCGAGAGTCGATTCAAGAATCGTGCGGAGCCGAGCAAAGCCGAAAGGAACCGAACGGAGTCGAGCGCAACCGCGAATGCGTCCGAATAGCGCGACGGCCCAAGTAACACTAACCAGTAAGTTGCAGGCACGCTGCTGGCTGCACGGCGCGGCGCGGCGCGGCGCCCGCAGGCCGCAGGCCGCAGGCCGTGAGCCGTGCGATAGTCAGCCGCTGCTGGGAGCCTCAAGCTGCCTGTGAAGCTGCCAAACCACCACACAACAGCCAACCGGCTGTCGGCGTCCGAGTCTCTTCGCTACGATGCAACTGCGCTACTACGTCACTCTTTTGCTTCTCTTCCTTCGTTTCTTCTCGTCTCTTCTTCGCAACTCTCTCTCTCTCTCTCTCACACTCGGTTCCCTCGGGATGGCTCAAGAGTCGGAACTACCCACGATCGCTGTGTCACTAGGAAGTGACCTACGCTTTGCTCAAGAAACAATTTCGAATTTGATCCGACGCTGCCGCGTGGGTGGACAGTACTAATTTAACATTCAAACTCTGTACTCCGGACAAGCGTTGGACTTGGGTATGTTAAATAAAGCGAATTTCAAGAATTATTCGTAGCTAGAGATTGGCGTTATTAATATGGTGTAACGTGTCTTTTATCGAGACCCGATCGCTTGTAATTAGGTATAACGTAAATGAGCCAATTAATTAGAGACTCGTGGACTCATTCAATTTACGTAGAAGAAGCGTGTGAAATCAGCTTTCCATTTGCGAAAGGGGTTGAACAACCTAACCTAACAGAACTATAAAGAACGGAACAAGATTGCTGGTGTAGCTGCTAGTGGCAAACGACCAGGAGGCAGGAGGAAAGCACGACTCGCACCAGTCTGGACTAGATGAAGTAATAATAGGGTAATTTCGCAGGCATGCAGTGCGCGTTGTGTAACGTCACTATCTCTCAGCGACGTCTTCGATAATTATCAATCTCCCAGTTTCTAATCACGCGGTTAACTCTTTAACGCCAAAGGGCCTAACTCACCGTACCATATCTCACGGGTTTCAATTCCTTCGCACTTTTCTAACGTTACAACGAATATTTCAAAATTTTCTTTGACACTTCGCATTTTCACAATCCTCAAAAGTCTTGTCGCACGATGTAAAGGACTGTGCTACTTTTTGCCGCGGGTTGTTTAATCCTAATTCGAGGCGGGTGATATCATAGGGACCCGCATGCCTTTCCATTAATCTTAATTACGCTACAATTAAAACCAGTTGGCCGTAAGTGGGGTCGTGAACCTGTGGGGAGAGCCCACCTTTGAAAACCGGACCTTTCTGTACTTGTCACACCGAACCGTTGTTGCACCCAATCATGATTTATACCAAACTTCGTTAAACCTTACCAAAAGCATTATCGTTTGCATACTCTAATCCAAATTTATTAGCAATTACAAATTTTTTTTCAAATAATTCTAGACAAATTAACTAAAATAATATTTCATCCCATCCACCCTCGAGGTTCGACATAAAAATATTTAAAGGCGTCACGATCACGTGGTCAGGATTCGTAATGAAGAATCGAGCAACCTCAGTTCCCATTAACCCTTCGAGAAAACCCATCAGCGACTGTCGCATGCAAATCAGTCGGTGCCATTTGACAATCAGACCAAAGTCAAGTAAGAAGCACAGGGCTAATCAGCCTGTATTAAAAGGCCTTCTAAAAATAACAAATTATTGCCTCCAGTCATTAATCCGGAATGCCGTTAATACATCGAAAGGATGATAAATCTCCCGATCGTAAATCAGTGTTTATCCTCGACAAAGCACGTTCAATCGATGACGACTCGAGTAAAAGTTATATCGGTCTCACGTTGAATCCAAGCGAATAAAATTTCGGTAGAATTTTTCAAGTTATTCTTAAAAAGTCAAAAATGGAGCAAACCAGGTCCATCTTCAAGTTTAATCTCCCGCACTGGAGATTATAGTGAAGAGCAAAGGACACTTTAAGAAGTGAATGCCGCCACCACAGGAGGCCGCTTTCCTTTCAGGATATCCTATCTCTCACGTTCGCAAGAGGTGACTAGAACCTGCGTTACCATACTGGCACAAAACGCCTCGTTACTAAGCTATTACGTGTCGAGAAACGAAGCTGGCGCTTTGGTGAATCGACGCCCGTGAAATTCTTTACGAGATAGTGCAACCCTCAGTTTCCTATACCTTTGCCTATATTCAGGTATGCCAAGGTATCTCAAGCAGTCCTCGTCACAATGTAAGAATTTTTACTATACAAATTTTCCAGGCAGCTGCGCATCCCCACTCGACCATTTTCTTATACATTCAAAAATTATCTCCCCCGGAGGATGTTAATTTAAAATTTTATTTCTCAAAAAAAAATTCATACATCTTAGCCACCCCTTAGATATTAATGATTTTCAGGTATCCGATCGATCTATTCTCTATATAAATTCCAGTACATCTTTGTCATCGTCTTGTCAGACATCCAGGCAGACTAAAAATGTGCTCTTCCATTGACAAAATAGTTTCTACTCTTCATCCCCTCTCACGCCTCACGCCCGCATCCATCTGCGTGTCTCTGCTACCTGGCTGCCCCACTGCTTCTCGAACACAAGCTAAATTACAATGGGATATCAGTCCGTGGTTAATTTCACACGTAAATATTTGCATTCATCAAACTCCAATTTAACCGTGAAATCCTTTAAGTCTCGAACACCGTAAACTTACCTTAAAGTTAGTTTCCAAAGAGAATTGACTGTGCCAACCGCAAAGAATTACCACGGGACGAGCGCGAAGCCACAGCCACGAGATGAGCCTGCAGACGCCGCAACACATTACGCTTATCAGTGGCATTTTATCAGTATTAAACAAAAGCAGTCACCGTGTGTATTACAATACCGGTGCAGTAAAACTCGTTCTAAGATGATAATTGATAATTTACAAGCTGACTTGACAACAGTCATCGTGACGCACGAAATGGAGGACCACGTGGTTGAAAAATGCAGATTTTCTCTAAAGCATGTCTTTTCTTTAATAGAAAAAAAATTATCAAAATATGATTTCAGTGCAATTTACATTTTACTCGTACGTCCACTCGTACGTGTAAGAAGCGTGAGAAAGGTAAGAGCGGTAATTTCTCTGACTATCGCGCCACTGAGAAATTTATAGGTTAGACTCGGAAAACGAATCGAAATGTCAGTACGATACTTCTTTCTTAAAGAAAAAAATCGAAAGTATCTCTTTTACGTATAATCGATAATGGTATAATCAATCGGCGTGATTCTCGCGTCCGTACCGATTTACCGTTTCACATTAATCTCGTGTTATGGGTGCGTGCGAATTCTAACCGTCCGCATATGTCGTTGCGTGTATAAAGCCAAGTAACGTGTCTTCTCTCTCTCCGCGCTTGGTATACGTTAGGCATAGATGTGACGCGCGAAAACAAGGTTATATCAATATAACCCGTTGGATTGTGGTAGCTATGCAAATTGATGACATAGTTGTCCGCTTAAATAAAGCGAGGAATAACATTCTTGGCATGCAGATGCCTGGATAGAATTTGCAACCAGACCCTCAAGGCTACCTAGTTTTGCTACTCGTGTGTACGAGCTACACGTAGCTTCATGCGAACCCGCCAATCTTGAGCCTGGACCCGGTAAGTACGTATATATTTATATACACATATAAAATCACACGAATCTAAGAGACGTATTCGACCGGTTCGTTTCTGCGACCATCAAGTATCTTTTTGCAGACCAAAAAAAAAATTTCGCGATCCTCGAAGAAGACAGTTCTATTATTATTAGCAGAAACGTATTAAAAAAAAAAATTATGAAAAATTGGTCGACCAATCAGCTGCCCTCTTAAAATGGGTTAACGAGTCTCTGAATAATATTCAGGCACTAAGGGCTCATTTCGAATGTGAACGTCAGCCTGAAATATTTCCCCGTCGGGAATGTCCCTAGCGCGACATATAAAGGATACAGCCTCTTGACTGGGTACGAGGCAGGAATTCGCTTTACGATTGGCGGAATGACTTTGGAGCTGGATATTTAAGTAGCGTTTGAGAAATATCTGGTAATAAGAAGCGCGGAAGAGAAATTCCTCTGCGGACGCGTCTTTAATTTATTTCCATGACACAATAGACATGGCGAACGACCTAAAGCCGTCTTCGTAAAGGAACAAGTGGATGGCGATTGTGCACCTTCACTTTTATAGACGTTTCATTGGTCCCGCGTCTCTTCAGACTTCTACCTGCATGGGGTTGCACATGTGTACTTTTTCTCATGTCCCTTATGTCTCTCGCGCCTGTCTCTTTTCCTTTCTGAGTGCTTAGTAATACGAGGTATCGCCGTGCATTTTAAGAGCGTCACTCGAAGGAGGGCCGTAGCGTTAAGGGGGAGGGACAGTCCCCCCTTGCAGGGGGGATGAGTCACATTTACGTTACCTCAGCTGTACTATAGTCAGTAATTCTTCTTCTTGTCGCGGCGCTTATCGATGCCGCAAGAATTATTTATTATCCAACCGTGAAATAAATAATTTTCATACCACAAAGTATCACACGGGTTAGAATTTCTCTTAGGGAAATTTATATTTAAAAAAAGTGCAATAAAACTGATAGAAAGCCAAGTCATGTTTTTACGGTAGTAAATCATTCGAATCCCAGTTATCTCATGTTACTTCGATTTCTGTTACTCAGCTACGAGGAGATTCTTCTACCACGTCTCCCCTATCCTCGTGTCGGTATATAAATAAGGGCTGCGACTGTTTACTCTCGGTCGAATCGTATCTGTCTCCTCTTACCCTCTTCCGAGTAAATACTCGAGGACGCGTTGAAAATGCGCCTTGCGATAACGGTAGCACGGCTATTAAACTCACCTATTTCAAGCATTCCTCTCTGTCAGCCGGTACCCTTATCATCTCGTTCCACGTCCTGACAGCTGCTACAATATTTAAGGAAAAATTCACCCCTCGTTAGGGGATGGTTGGAGGGTGAAAAAAAAATTCAAAGTGAGTATATCCCCTGCGATCTTTAAAATACGATACCCTTAAGGACCCGCTGTCAACCACTGTCAGTCGCACGTGTGCCAAATCCGGCTGTCACGTCAGCCAATGAAATCTTATGGCTTCTTCCTGACAGCGTCTTTCAAACTTTTTTCCTAATTTCTTAAACAGCCACGAGAAACTCAAAATAGGACAAAGAGCGTGAACGTCACAGGATTCTAGGAAGCGAGAAATACAAACAGAGTCATTTCAATTTGACTCGCAGTTCGTGTCTGGTAATATTTTTTCCTGGAGCGAAGAGCTCGTGAAATCAGGGCGGAGTCCAGTGATTTTTCACTGGCGTTCATTATTTCGACGTGCTACGAGAAACGGTTGGCAGAGTCTCTTATGCCTTTAGGTATGTATATTCGAGGTATCCTAGAACACACAGGAAGTCCCGTATAGTAGCCGAGAGCACAGGCCGTCCATTGTGATGATCACGGAACAAAAGTCCATTGGGACTTGGACAGGGTGTACTGCTTAGGGATAAGGGGCTCCTTTCCTAGGGTTGATCCTTGCAGCCTGAAACGACACTCCAAGGACACTCGAGGAACTCTAGGGGTGGTTTAGGAAATATTATATTCATAAATGCCGATTATCATTGTCATTTTTATTATAATGCGAATGAGCGAGCCAACTATTACTCGCTCGTAAAACAAAGTATTGGAAAGCTGTAAAACGTCCCACGGTCGAAATATATGGCCCCTTTTCTCGGATGAGATGCTTAAGCTTTTGTATGCCTGTCGAAGAAACAGTTAAGCTATGTTGGTTCTTGTGGCAGGTCATTATTATACACGACTAACCAGCCGAGAAGGAAGTGTCTCCAACCGCACCGTTTCCTCCATTAACTTTTACTTTATTCTTTATTTGTGCCAGACGTCGAACCACGTTCCGTCATATTTTTTTTTCATTAAAATTTTCTAGCTTCCTTTCGTAGCCAACAAGCCAAACGGGGATGACGACCAGTGAAACGCTTCGTGCCAACGAATAGAGCATTTCCTCCGTTTGTAACACTTGTTCTGTAAATATTTACTAGAGAAAAGTAACCCCTTAGCGGGGCAGGATATCTAAATTTCATGGTGGAATAAACAGCTCTACTTTTTCAAATATACTCATTGTTACGCGACACTTGCATCCCGGCTGTTCGAACGGGAGATAAGAGCAATGTGTGGTCGCTATTATATTGGCAAGTTCAATTTAATATTTTGGTCCAGTTGATGAAAATTGACTTTGCGTTGAACGAGACTTTTGCTTGTCCAATGGATTTATCTATATCCTTGGTTAATAATAGATGGGATAAATAGGGATGCTGCGACTGTTACTCGTCGAGTACTTGGTTTACGTATTCCACGAATTTCCGACTGGCTCTGTAACACCGTTACCAGAGAACATGTAAATCGTTGAGTCCCTGTAAGATAAACCACTGATGGCAATCCTCGGTTGTCACTGGTCCAGAGTCCCAGCATCCCTTTCTTCCGAAAGTACACGTCGTTCCAATGTCCCGCAAATAGATTTTCAAATCGATCTACTGAAACGTGATTTAAGACCTAGGTCAAACGAGTGTTCGGTAAGGTCAAAGGCCGAATGTCACTCTTCGAGGGCGAAGATGGCGGATGGTGAGTTTTTTGAAGATGGTGAGAGGAATATGGGCGAGTAAAGAATCTTTCGAGAGGAAAGACATATTTCTCTCGTAGGGAGTGACTCACGTCACCGTGTCGGTCCTCCTTCATAAGACAAAATTTATGCTTGCTGCGAATGGGTCAGATCTCTTAGGGTTGACTAAAAATACAGGAAGCTCCTCCACATGTCGCTCTTGTTTAAAAAAGAATCTCGGGCGCCGCCATCTCTTTGCTTTAATGGCTTAGAAGCATTAAGGAACACTACGTTGTATATATATTGTAATGTCATTTTTTGACTCACGGTCACAACGCGACTCCAGCTGACGATAAAGACGACGTTGTCACTTTCTGGCTCCCTTCGAGACGTCTTCACGGACCGGCATAGGTCCGGGTGAGAAACCGGGTAATCCGCCCTGGAGGATCTCCGAGAGTTACGTACCGATTCGCTAAGGAACGCTCTCGATTCAGTTTAAAGGGACGAATCGAGGGAAAGGATAAGAGTTACCGGCTATAAGGATCTCGACCAATCGGAATGATTAATTTTCAAATTTGACTATTGTCAAATCAGTCT